>JAYMFT010257555.1:0-10813 GCA_038088735.1 Panulirus argus
ATATATTGACAGGAATCTATGTTTTTGATGAAGTATTAGAATGATCTTAACGACAGTAGCATACTTAACAAGAGATTTGGTTACCCTCGTCAAGTGGTTGGCTTTGTAAATGTATAATACAGAGCCACGACTGTGATGATGAGGGATCCATCCTACAGACATAATACCCATTCATCCTGTCATTAACTTGTGTGTGTGTGTGTGTGTGTGTGTGTTGAAGGGGGGGGGGTAGCGACGTCCTTATCATAAGGGCTCCCACAGTGTGTGGGGAGAGGTCGCTCCACACCTTAGACAAACTGGTTTTTGACCCTGTTCGCGCATCTCAGAGAATGCATCTCACCTACTCTTGGCAGAATCTAGTTGTTTTCCACTACGAGTAAATAGTTCATGGGAGAAAGGTATGGGAGAAATACTTGTGAGAACGCCTTATAAAGTTCCATCTTTTCTTTTAGCGATGCTGATGATAAGTAAATTTTTTGATATAATTAAACTTATAATAAACTGTTAGAAATGTCAGATTTTAGAAGCGCAGATTGTAATGATGGCATTGCTTTGACATGATAAGATGGATGACATCGTGACTGAAAACGACAGGGATAAGGCGCTCTGAGCGGAAAAGTGAATAATATTGCGTAGCGGACGATTTCATCTCTGAACTAAAGCAAAATCATGGAACACTGAGATAAAGAATTGCATGTTGCCAGACACATTTGCACACCAAATACTAAGAGATTGATAACCAACATAATGAAATATATTACGTAGATATGAGGGGATAAACAAAGAACGGAAAAGCCTTCCACGTTCAAGCAAACATCAGTGTGAAGCGTATATTGCTGAGAATCAGAAAAGATACTCTAAAGAATATTCTTTCGAAGCAAGTGTCTTTCCCGGTTCACTGGTCCATTGGTTTGTTACATAAGTTGGATAAATGGTTCATGATTAAGATATGGCAAAGTTTCCTGAATATATCTCATTTTCTTTTATAAGTAGTGAAGACAACTCGTGTTCCAGCTGCAATGGTTGATAACAGTCTGCGACATATTGACACACACGATGAAGATATGGCTGTCAACGTTAAAAGGAATGTCATAGATTATAACGGGTACGGATTCCATAATGCTTTATCCGAAAACCATGACAGTAGCTAGAAACGGGATACTTAACCCTTGGCTGCTGTTTTCAGGAAATGATATCTCTTAAGGAAGACATTCGAGATAAGTGTAGCAAGACCCTGCCTGGAAGCTATTGCCCTGTTAGCCTTACATCCAACATATGAAGCCATCATTCAAGACGAAAATGTAAATTATTCAGATGCTTGCCATGTTCAATAAACGATTCGCAGCATGATTTTTATTTTTATTCATGTCCAGAAATTCCACTGATTTTGTACGATGATTTCTCATATTTTGATTTTCAGAAAGCATTTGATATAACCCCAAATCAAAGACTGCTTGGAAATTTCAGTTCACATGGTATGTATTGTGTTGTGCTTCGGAGTTTAGAAAACGGGTTGAGTGGCCCTAGACAAAGAGGAGTATTATGATAATGCTTCAAGATGGTTAAACGTAATAAGCGGTGTTGCACAGGGATCAGTCCTGGCACAAGTTCTCTGTCTTATAATATTTTGATAAGGGCTGTGCTGTAAAGTATCAAAATTCGTGGACTACACTGGGAAGTGCAACGAGTCCTGAAACAGCGTCAACAAAGGCGTGCTGGCACAAACAAATTGGTAGACTGGACTCTTGAGTGGCCAATGAGTTTTGATGTCGATAAGTGCAAATTTTTATACTTCAGCCGTGAAACTTTTTTCACCCTCGTAACATACATGAGGAAACAGACCGGTGTATGATGACAGTTCGCCTTAACCTAAGACAAAGCAAGCAGTGTTTAGAGATAGCGAAAAATGGAAGGCGTAACACATTTCAGGCTTCATCGTTAGGACATTGGAATATGAGAGGGAATTCATATTAGGCATCATAGCTAAGGGATTCGAATACAAGTTTAAGAAAATAATCCTCACTTTACGGTTCACGGGTGTGTCGCCATCTTAGATTCTGTCTTCAGTTTTACTTCCACTATTTAGAATGAGGCGATGGAAAAGAGAGACTGCTTTGGCGAACTACCAAGATGATACTTGGCCTGGGAAGCAATACTTAACTATTATTTAGCTAGGGAAAAAGAAGATCAAGAGGTAATGTAACACAGGTATACAAGCTTTAACTTTCGTGATGTAAGCAACGTTTGAGGACTAGATCGGTCTGGTTTCATCTGCAGTGATGGATAAAGACTCATAGGCAAACTCTTTACTTAGAAAAAGCCAATTTTTTTTTCCTTAATGGGACTGCTAATATAAAGAGTGACCTACCAACAAGAGCGTTTGTAAGGAAAGCCATGCATACGTTTAAGATTAGACTTTAGGAATATCTCGCTTCGAGGTCGCGAGTTACGTTATACGTTGTTATCCTCCGTATTTAAAGGAAAAATACTTGGATTTTGGTATGTTATTGATTTTCTCCGTTACTCTCCACATTAAGCTCTATGTTTTAGATCTCGTCTTGTATCACAGCCTTGAAGAGATCCTGTGGTTTGTTGTTGTTTGCATTCTTCTGAATTACAGCTATGAGTTTGTTGTACGAGTGGACCTGGTAGTGTGAGTCAGGTGACTGTTTTCACTGATAACTCCGCAATACATTATGGAAGTGGCGGATAAATGCTTGGACTCTTTCAGGACTCGTCGGAATGATGATCCTTGAGGATATGTAAACTCTTCAGGAGCGAGTCTTTACTTCGTATCGTCTCAATATTTCCACTTCCTTCGTCTAGCTTGATGGATGACGTCTTCGTTTCATTGTGTGTGTTCCTGTGGTAGAGTCCATGCATTTCATACGGAGGTAAATCTTCTTGATTCTCCATTCCTGATGTACTGTAATGATTTCTAGGGCTGCCGACGTGTCCAACGTAAGTGTATATGGAGGTTCGAGGTTCTTCATACATTATTCCTATATTCTCTCTAGGTCCGGGGGTTCTAAATTTTGTCAGCCCAAAGTTAGAAGTGTCTCTATGCAGAAAGGTAAATCTAGTTCCGCAACTGTAAATTTTTGTGTTACGCTGAACCGTTACCTTCAAAGACGTCATCTGTTGATCTATGAGTTGTTGACGTACATGATTAAAATCGTTTCTCAAAATCCTTTTGATGGTATGAAGCACATCTGTCTCATCTGCTAAAGTCAGGGCGTCTTTAAATATTTAGAAAGAACAAAAATATCAGCATGTGAATTTTAGGTTAAGTAGAACTTGTACCCCTGTGAACCGAGCTGCTAGCACATACCATACGTCTTTCTTGTAGGTTCATGTTGAATCCATTGTGCAGGGAAGTCGCTTTCCTCATGCAAAGACAGAAAGCTGTCCTTGGGTTCACATTGCGTAAGTTCTTAAAGATCATTTCTCTCTTGGACTTGAAACTGACGTTAAGAAGTTTACGCGTGAGGTTAAGCCCTAGCCTGCTGTAATCCATGGTGCTACCTAAGCAGCAGTGGCCAGAACATCTTATCGTTTTTCAAGAAACTTTAGTCTGTTTTGATTTTGAAATGGATCTGAAGTGACAGCAGGTGCGTATTCTTAGCTAAGATCTGATGTTGAATAAAGTCCTTTCTGTGTGAATGTGCAGCGTGATCCACATTATTCTGACTGTGCGAACAGTTTTGAATTCGAAACAAAGATACTGATACTCTTCGTCTTTTGATATACAGTGATCCAAGAATTAATTACAGTGAAAGAAATAAGTCCAGTTTTAAAGACAATAATTACAACATTGTCATTATTGTCTTATATTTTGGTGTAAGGATCCTGGCACGAAAATAGATTTGTTTTGGATAATTATATCAAACATTTTATTGGACAGTACTCTTTTCATTAACTATTATTTCAGATATCCCATTTGTATAGTGCAGTGTAGATATCAGAGTTGTCATCTATGGCTGCAACACGACAGACACCATTTCTGAGTAGCCAAAGACCCTTCGTGCCCACGATGCAACTACCATAAAGAAAACACTGAGCACTTGCTACTCAATTGCTTGGCACCGTCTGAACATAGACAGCCACATGCAACGTCACACCACTTTATGACCTATGGTTCCAACAGGTGGACATGACCAGCTTCCTGAGTGCTGCAGGAGCCTCATAAGGAAAGAAGGAACACCTAAGGCAGGAAGGTAAGATTAGGTATATTTCAAGGACCGATACTTGTGTTAGAAACACTGAAACTAGATTGTTCCCATTGAGGAGTTGTTCTTCATGTTATTCCACATACATTTTTTTTTTCACCATCCTTTTTCTTTTGGAAATCTTGGCCCCATTTTTCTGTTGTCCTCACTATCATCATCATCATCAACAATAACAATTTGATGTTATCTGCCCGATCATAAACATCATCTGCCTTCTTTTCCGTTTCACATCTTGTCCCCACCGCTCCCTCCACAAGACCCCGTTCCCTTCTGCCTGGCGACGTTGATGTCACCATCCTGACGACGACGAAGGCGTTGAGAACCTCCTCCGCAGATCGGGTGACAAGGCGACATTCCGCGGTGCTCGGTCAGCCGCAGGACCTGCGACACTGTCATATTACACCCGTACCTCCTACACTGCTCCTCCTCCCGATCCTGCACGTCCAACACATCATCCTTCTCTATCACGCCCACACGACTTTCTACTCTTGCACGCCCGCATGCACTTCCTGCGTACAACGCTCATCCTCTCCCTCGTTCGCGCCCACATCCTCTCTTCGTAATCCTTGTCCACATGTTTTGCCCACTGCTCCCCGCCGTACCTTCGCATCCACAGGCTTCGAGCCTGCACGAGCAACCACACACCCTCTCCACCTCCCACACACAGTCGCTTCCTCTTGTACACCCTCACATCATCTGCAAACCTACGTGACATCTCCCCATCCTACTTGCACATCCGCTATCCTCATCCTACACGCCTACGCTAGTCTTCTGGCTCTCCCACACGCCCACCTACCAGTGTTTGTCTCGTATGTGTTCTTCCTACTCTGTTCTCATCTCAGTGCCATTAGACACATCAGAAACACAGATCTCTTGACATTCAGCACATCAGAGACTCCAGCATTAACCGCATCTCGCTAACAAATGTTTTTTCAACTACCTCTCATTATCTGCAGGTGCTGCCCTCTCCCCCATTCCACGTCATCGTTCATGGACTGACTGTATAATCAACTCTCTTGTGCTTACCGAAAGTATATGAAGAACAAAGTTTTCTCTTTGTTTTCCTTTTATTTTCTTTTTTAGGTATTCCCCATGTTGCTGATTCTTACATTCGGGTTAGTGACCTACCAGTCCTAAAAGAAGTGTGTCTAGTGAGCGAAATGATCCTCAGCCGTTTAGTATCTTTCTATTTCCTTAATTCGTCACTGTTGATAGAGTCATTGTCTCTCAACCTGTAGTGTGGTACTTGCATGAAGGAAGACGTTCCCCTGACTGGTGCACGACTCATCGTCAGACGCCAGGGCAAAGAACATCATTATAGCTCTCGTCTTACATTCATTGTACCTCTTTACTGTGCATTCCTGCCCTGCACATGTTCTGCAACGCTTCATCCCTCCTGCACCAGTACCACGGGACCCGGCAACACCTCACCCCTGCAACAGCAGCATGATGCTTCAACAACGCCTGAATCATCATGCAGACAGCTTCGCGGGACCTTCTTTCCTTTTCTGGTAACTTATGTATGGCACAAAATGTCTAAAACTTTCTGTGTCGCCGCTATCACGTGCAACTCGCTCAGCTTCTTTACAGGATATTCTTTTATTTTTCTCTTCAGTTCTTAAGTCTTGTTAATGTGCATTGGATACAGAGAGGTTCCTGCAAACTAGTGTGAGAAAGCAAGACATATTGTTATTCTTCAGGACTCTAATATTATTCTAACATATCTCCTGTCTACTTTATTTGTTTATCTGTACAGTGAACAGTCTAGGTTCCGCAGTACACACTGGGTGAGTGTAACTAATCTATGGTGTAACAGTATCAGGATAACCCTGGCCTCCTCCCGGGGTGTTGATTGTGGTCGATGGTTCTGTGTTGCATCTCTGCTCCTTCACTGACCTCCCCCTCCCTCCATTCGCCCCTCTCCCTCCTACGGTATTCATTCCTCCCCTCGCCCAGATCTTCGTGTCACTCATCCCCCCCTCCTCCTCTCGTCAATATCCCGTGTTGTATGCCATGGCTCAGCACAACCCTCTGCCATGTCTAGCGAAGATGCCTGTCGCCCCGCCACCTCCTTCGTCCCCTGCCACCTGTAGTGTTCTGACCCTCGAGCCACCTTGGTCCAGCGTTTAGTTCTGGTTCGAGCCACCCACAGTACCTTACGCCATCGACATTACCCAAAACAATGAAAAATTCAAGTCTTCTGTCTCATCTTAAGCCACTACCAGAGCCTCAAGCCACTACCAGTGCCACGGGCTGCCAATTGTGCCACAAGACCAACACCACCACTACAATGTGCGCCGCAAGTCATCGCCAACTATTCCACAAGCGACTTTCATGAATGCATTAGACCTCCTCTGCCCCCGAATCATCGGTGATGCCTTGCGGTACAGGTCGCCCACCCCGCCCCGAGCTGCCTCCCGCGGCCCAGACCGCTCCCCTCTGCCCCAGGCTGCCGCCTCCGGCCCAGGAGTGCATCTCCTGGGTTCATGAGGCTGGTGGTGGTGGTGGTGGTGGTGGAGGGAGGAAGGGAGCAGAGGCCGGCGGGTCGGATTAAGTGCGCCACAACCCTGCGATCATGTGACGGATCGAGACACCTGTTCCTCAGCCCTTCCCCTCCACCGAGCATCACCGGTTTCGTCACGTCAGTCACAATTCGTCACTGAACTAGTCATACTAGTCTCGTTACAACACTGGTCTCGTCACATCAGTCACGAGTCGTCGCTGACCTAATTATACCAGTCGCGTTACAACACCGGTCTCGTCCGGCAGTCAAGAGCAAATACTGGCCTCGTCACACCTCTCGAGTAACAACACCGGCCTCTACACACCAGTTGTTGGGCGATACCGTTCTCGTGACACCGATCACGTAGTAACTATGACTTCATCATACCGCGCACGGAACAACAATGGGTTCCTCACGCCAGTCACGAGCCAACATCGGCCTCATCACACCAGTTACGTTAAAACATCGACCTCGTCACACCAGTCTCATGGAAACATTGCCCTGTGACACCAGCGCATGTGACAACATTAGCCATGAAACACCGGTATACGTGGCACACTAGACATGTCACACCATCACATGGGGCAACATTGGTCCTGTCACACCAGCGCACATGACAACTCTAGCCCTGTCACACCTCCACACATGGCAACGCTAGTCTTGTCACATCGCAACACATAGCAACACTGGTCCTGTCACACCACCACACATGGCAACATTAGTCTTGTCACATCACAACACATGGCAACACTGGTACTATCACACTACCACACATGGCATGATTAGTCTTGTCACATGACAACACTTGGCAACACTGGCCCTGTCACACCATCATGCATGGCAACACTGGCCCTGTCACACCACCACACATGGCAACACTAGTCTTGTCACATTACGACACTTGGCAACACTGGCCCTGTCATGCCACCATACATGGCAACACTGGCAAGAGATTCCTATCCGTATCATCAGACAAGAGGCAGCACCATCGCCCCTCGGCATACCGTGCCCGAGGAGCGATATCGTCCCTTGCCATCCGTGTGGTATAATAAAACGCGGCTGCTACCGCCCCCTTTTAAGGGGTTACAAGCGGCCGTTGGTTGAGGCAGCCCTGGGTGCAGGAATGTCAGCCGTGTGCTGGAGGTTGGTTGATAAGCCTTGCGATGGTTGATTATTGACAACGACATTTTATTCGTCCTCGTCGTGGAAGGTACACTGAGCGCCCGATATCTGTGAGCTGGTGTGAAGTGCTGGGACATGCCTGTCAACAGTGATCGGAACCAAATCTTACAAGGAAATGAGAGTTAGGAGGGAGAGTTCTGCTGCATATAATGCTGTTGGCTTTGGACCTCCCAAAAAATGGTCAGCTATGGAAGTCATTCGAAAGTTTCTGGAAGCATATTGATTAAACCATGTTGTAGAACTGGGCTTCATTCTTGAAGTGACGGAGCGGTGTTGCATCTATCTTTCAAAGTGAAAGGTGTGATTGCACGGAAGGGCTGCTGAAGTACTTTCCTTCTTCATTCTTTCCGCATCACATATTATGTAAAAACGAAAGGGCATGTGAGTCCTCCTTGTCGTATACATCAGCGATGTTTTTCAAAATAAAAGGGAAAATGAAATTATGTGCGACTTGGGTGTCATATGTTTGGAAATCTGTTGGATGATGTGTGGGGATTACAGAAGATATGGAGGATTTTCGTGGGGGACGCATAGGTTTTACTGCCCTTTGGATTAAAGTCATATTTATTCACACCACGGAGGCGATTATCGAACCAGGCGCAGAGCCCCACGTTTTCGTGCATGTGTTATGACTAACCATAAGCAACATCCGTTGTGATAAAGAATAAACTTCTGAGCCAGCAATATCCTACAGTAAGTTTTAATTGCCATGTTTCCGGAAAGCTAAATCAATTTTAGCCAGTATTTGAGCAGCCTTGACCAGAATCCTGCTCCGTGCTCTAGTGAAGACCTTTATATAGTAGAATTTTTAAGAACTTTCATATATATGTGAACGTTACAAGAGCATGCACATAAGATTTTTTTTTTTTTCATTTTCAGTACGATGAATGAAAACCAGGCAAATGAATATTGCAATGTTATCCAGATAGAACTTAAGGCTAGGGAGCCATGCTGATAGAACTTTATGTTAGGGAGCCATAGAGGCGTTGCTTAAACAGAATGTTACAGCATTTATGCCGACAGAAATGTTATATATGTCGGGTGGTCATGTTTTGGACCCCCTGTGATTTGGTATCATATTCACACGATCGTTAGACTGGCCGTGAGTGGAGATACAGTCTCAGTTTTGTACTGAAAGTTCAGGCTGGGGTTTTTCAGCTAATCTGTTAAGGCTTACTACGTTTATTACCTTACCAATAAGGAAACGAACCAATGAAATGTAGTAAGAATAACTTGTTTTACCAGATGTTCCATAAGGGATGGAGTGGGCAACATTTCAAGTTCCAAAGTAGCATTTACTGTATAAGATACTTTGGCGATAAACAAGCACAAAAACAATCGAGCAACAAAAAACACATTTTCTGAATACTAAACAGGGAGATAATTCTAAATAACAAAAATGCTTCCATTACCTTAGAATGTGCTATCTAAACGGACCTCCTTGATACATCGGTTAACGTTCCTGACCGGGCCGCATCCACGGGCCACCTGGGGTCGAGCGCATAGGTTCGAATCCTGGTTACAGTCGTTTCAAATGTTCTGCTGCATATCACAGAAATATTTTTCTTTTTTTTCATGCCTAATTGTTTCTTGCGTTTTAGCGAATTAGCGTCTGGAACATACGAAAGATTGCCTCATTTGCACACATCCACAGTGTAATTTTTGTGTAATGTACCAAAACCATGTGTTTTCACGTTTCTGGCTTAATGACCTCCACCTTAGCCATCAGACCCAACAACATGAACGAGATTGTAAGGCATTTTTTTTATGTTTGAAGTTTAAGTCTCTTAATGCTGAAGAAATTAGTAGTGCCGGGTTATTTATTGAGTTTAGAACGTTCTTTTTGCCCGTTTCTCATACCTTCTTTTATAAAGTGACTGATTTATTTGTTTTGTATGTTCTGCTCATTTCTCCAATAATTTCTAGAATTTTGTTGTGCCGAGTATTGGAATAATTCATAAAGCAGAACGGTATTTTTGAAGCATGATTGTACTTTTGCTTGTTTCCGAACTAATATTTTCATAAAGTGATACGCTTGTCTTGTGTGAAGTGTTCTTTTGTAGATATGAAACATTTCCCAGACGGTACTTTCTTATCATTTGCGGTAAAATTAAAGGGAGTTGCTTGTGCTTCCTCACCTTGACTTTTGGGTTCCTGTTGTTAAGGCATAAGTGCGTGGAAGTCGATGTGAACCGTCTGAGGTTATCTTAAACCACTGTGTTAACTCGACAAAAATCTTTAGCCAGATGATGAAAAGTTGGTCTATACGATTGCAGTCCAGGAGTGTAATCACTATTGGGTTCTTCCTAACTTAACCAATATCATACGTAATCATCCTCAAGCCAAATCACTTACTTTTTTTTATAATGACCGACATGACAGAGGCTAAACATGCCCCATGCAAAAACCATCTTAGGGGAATAAAGTAAGAAAAAACAATATAGAAGCTAATCATGTCTCTGTGGGTGCTTGTAGATATGACTCTCAAAAGAAGTAATATCATAGGAAGATGGAACGACGGAAGGAGGAAGAGAAAATTCCACAGCTGAACAGTTCGATGGGAGAAGAGAGGATCATTACGGTCATTCCTCACGCGGCAGGTCTCCACACATGATCTCTAGGAAGCAGAGGCCAGACTTAGGCAGAAAGCTCCTGAGAATATTAGCTACAATAATACCTGCAGAATAGACAGAGCAGCAACATCTTGGTGTTCAGAAAGGGATGATATAATAATGAACCAGTTTTATCCTCCTCGAAGGCTCACACTGGGGTGTCTGAATGTGTGTGGATGTAACCAACATGAGAAGAAAGGAGAGATAGGAAGTATGTTTGACGAAAGAAACCTGGATGTTCTGGCTCTGAGTGAAACGAAGCTCAAGGGAAAAGGGGAAGAATGGTT
>JAYMFT010257576.1:0-10813 GCA_038088735.1 Panulirus argus
TATATATATATATATATATATATATATATATATATATATATATATATATATATATATATACCCAAGCCTAAACCAGGTACCTTATTTATCGAACAACCCCTTAGGGAGGATGAACAGCTGGTATGACTGTGGACCGACTGCCGCAACTAAGATGCGAACCAATGTGTGCTCGACCCCGGGTGGCCCGTGAATGCGTTGCGGTCAGTAACTCTAACCACTACACCACGGAGGTGTAGTAATATACGTTTAAATGATGAAAAAAAAACATAAGTATGATTTGAATATTTCTCTGGAGTTCTGAGAGCGGAATCGCAAACCTTGTATTAAAACGTCTATAAATCCAGACGAGAATAATCAGCGAGGGTTAGTGACAAAACAGCCTCAGGAAACTGGCGCAGAAACCGCTTGCCAAGCGAGCGCTTCAAAAACCAGCGGAGGCAATTCCGTCCCTGGTCTAGTTACCTACCTGTTTGAGAGCATTTGGCTGCAATGATGCTTCCCACCGACGTGTGACAGAACCTTTGACTATAGACTACACGAGCAAATGTCCACCGGAGCCTCACGCTGCTGTGGCATGGGTGCTGGAGACCCCGGTGCCCAGGTGTGGTACCGTACATTGCCACTTGGTTAGCCTAGCCAGCAACTCCTCCTCCAGACCCTACGGGTCACTCTGCTTCCTGGAGGAACTCAAAAGCCCTGAAGGTTTCCTGCGTTATCCGCCGGGGTCCCTCTATCAGGCAGGCTGCACCGTAGGCTTATGCTGTCAGTGATCGAGTCTTTAGCGTCAGTATATGGCCCAGGGCTGAGCCTCAGGCGTGGCACGTAGACTAATCCATGGTCACCGTCAGGGTGATAGCTCCACATGGTCAAGGCCCAGTCAGCTGGCCACCGGTGGAACAGTAAACAAACTCATCAGTGACGCGACGCTTGGGGACAGAAAGAAAGAAAAAAGAAAATCAAAATCTTTGAGTCGAAGAAAAAAAAATCACGATGTTTCGAAAGAAAACGTTGCATCTTCATCAAAATAGTCTCTGAAGAAAAGATCTCAAGAGAGTTTACGGCAACCTGTTCTCGACAAGAGGAGTTATCCCGTCTCTTTGATAATACTTTCCCTCAGCTAGAAAAAAAATAAAGAGATCCACTCGATGAAAGTGAGCTTCTTGTTCATGTACTGATAAGAGGAAAGAGAACAAATGAAGCCGGGTGTTCACGGCAGAGAGAACAGCCTCGAACACCGGTTGGAGACCTCACACACATGAGGTGGAGGAAAGAAGACATGGCAGTTTTCACCACCGACCACAGACAGCCTCCTCAGTGCCGAAATTTGAGCGCAAGGGAGTAATTGGTTCTATTTACCCCGTGAGTGAAGAAAAATCACTCATTATTCACCTGGATTTTGTCAGCAGCCTGAGAGTTGCTGGACACTTGGACCACGAAGTCATAGGATTGATGACATCCGAGTCCACAAAATGATATATAGCATAACAGTACTGCAATGATGATAACAGTAAAGTTATCGAGATCCTTTAAACGACGTATTGTTTCAGGTGATGTGCGTTTTCCACGAGGTGGATGGTTTATCACAGTCACACTGCAGAAGGCACTGACGGAGGAGGAGGAGGAGGAGGCGCAAACTCACCAGGAACTCCATGGTGGATTATGATGTTGGGCTGTGGTCACCCCACGCTTTATATACCAGACTCTCTCTCCGCGAACTCCAACTAGCTGACTGGACCCCTTCCCCGTCTCTCGCCTTCGCTCCTCCCAGAACACGCCATTCGCCCCTGTGATATTTCCCCCTTCAGTAGGTAGATTGGATAGTATTGTAAGCTTAGGGCTGTGTGACAGACAGACAGATACACACACACAGTCACACAAGAGAGAGAGACAGGGTCTCAGGAGAGACGAGCTCCCTCCTCGTATGGCGCCAACAGGTAATTTACTCAGGGTCTCCTACAAGCACCTTATCATTTCGCCATTACCCTTTGCTAACCTCTTTAAAGCCCGGGACAGCCTTATCACATTGTAAGTCAAATACCATAAAAGAACTTATTAAAGAAGTATGACGGGTTGATTCTAATACTTCCATATAGATAACCCTCCATAACGCAGGACTGAATTTCCAATTGCTTTATTGGAATGGCAGACTGCATTGTTTTTCTATAAGCCTTACGCATAATGAATCATAGAGTTTATCACGTAATCATAACGGTAGTTGCAGTCTTTTACAGCATCCTGATATACGATCCTATTTCTGATGGGATCTAATCCGTTTCGAAGTGACAGTATGATTACCATCTGTTCAAGCAGATACTCCACGTAGTGCAGTGAAACAGACGGCGGTATAGATACTTTCATAAAGACAAAGAGAAGCAGTGTTTGGGGTGTACTCCCGCAGTGGCTCAGGAACTTGCAGCGACCTTTAAGAGAGCGCAGAGGCCAGATCTTCCTCCCTCAGAGGTCGAGTTTACCGCTCATCTCAAACGGTCAGGATGAGACTTGCCAGTCTGCTTGATTTACTTCTATTTACTTCTTACACACATGTTTTGTATCGTGCAAAGTAACCTTTACATTTGGCGTGGATCCACTTTTATAAAACTACAACCCACATCAAGGATGAAAAGTAGAAGTGTAAGTGTCGCTTGGAGCGTGTAAAGTACTTTCAGTTAATGGGACATGTCCCTTGTTGGCTGTATGGATGTTGGCAGTGTTGGCAGTAAACTTCAGCAGGAGACGTGAGACGATGATGAGGCTACAGCACAGTGTAGTGTGTTGGACAGCTTAGTGTTGACGACAGAGTGTTGTAACAACACAAGGCCGATGCCAGGGTCAACACTGTACCTGGCCTCCAGTCATGCCTATCGGTTTCTTTGGCTGTTTATGTTTATATGAGAGGGACTTTCAGTCTCATCCATGTGGTCATAACAATTCTTTCGGTCAACTGTACACATTATAGTAGTCATCTGTCTGGGTTACTGAGAACGATCCAGTTGTTCTTGGATGGAGGTTATGATGTCCTGTGGTGGTCTCCACGTCCTGGAGATGCCCTGTTGACTCTCCGCGATGATTATCCAGTCATGTATCCCTGTGGCACTTGACACAGTAGTGACGGTAGACGTGGTTTACTGAGGTCGGCGGTTCGTGTGTGTACACAGACTGAGGCTAATCCTGGACACGGGTACCTGTGCCAGGTGGATCACACAGGACAGCAGGTTGTCCATAGGACCTGTTATTGTTGGTCCTTCTGCAGTTTGACGGATCCAGACGACAGCTGTGGAACAGGATTGTCCCTTTGTTTACTGCAGGGAGGTGCGCGTTTCTCTCAAGTTATGGCAATAGGAAGAGGCGCTCAAAGAACTCCAAGAGGAAATGTAATTACCTTGTCTTTTTCTGTTTAAAACAACTAGGTGAAGAATCTAGGTTTACCTACCAGCTTAGATTTGTTTTCCAGTTCGTGGAGATCAAAAGAAAAAACATCAAAACTTGGAGTTTTATATTTTTGATAATTTACTCAACACTTCAGACGTATTGGTTGGGATTCGGTCCACAGAGCGAGTCAGTGTAGCAGGTCTGGCCCCAGATTCCCAGACTAATCTTCAGTAGGGCTCCCAGTCTCAGCAGACTGTAGAGGGAAGGAGATGGTTTTCTAGATCCCTGCCCTCTCACGGTGGTAACTCCTGAATGGCTTGTGCTAAAGACGTCAGTGGGGGAGGGAATGTTCCCCTTGTGTTTGACTATACCCTTTCCAGCGTTCCATAAGCAACACAGTATACGGCCAGCGTGAGGTCACTGGTGAACACTATTTTGTTACCACCAAAAACTCCTGGTGTCTTCTTGGGGATGAGATAGAGGGAGTCGGACATCTGACGCTAAGGTTCCTCTTTGCTAAAATACCTTAAAAAAGATGTTCTCCTTTTCCTAAATTGCTAGTCACTGTAATGTTACTTTGGCGTCATATCTTTGCATGAAGGGACGTACATGGCATGTTTATATGACGGTTACAAGTCACGTCTCAAGGCGGTCATGTCGGCAGATCGTAGCCTAGGCGTCTTTACCAAGCGGAAGAGATTGACGCGAAGAGAAACTGTCTGCCCAATCACTGAGGGGGTAGTGTGATGCCACATGAAACACTCTAGAAAGCCGGACTAGTGAAAGGTGTTTCTAGTTCAACACTTGTCATGGGTTCGATTCCCAGTACCCACCTCAAAAAAAAAAAAAAGTGGACGTTTAACGTTGAAGAAGCAAGTTACCTTTGAGCAGCTGATGTTTGAAAAAGAATGTCTTGTAATATATCTTATCTTGGCCTGAGGCTGGGATAAAAATGTCTCGAGATCTCGTGAAGCCAAAAATGACTCGTAAGGCATTGAAGCAAGCAAGTACCAGTAGGGGGTACCCACACACCCCTCACCATTCTCTTTCTTCCTCAAGCGAAAGGTACAAAAAAGCTGGAGACTCGAGGATGCGGAATGATCTGAAAGTGACTTTGTTCGGGAGCGGAGTAGGCTGCGGAAGGTCACAAGGGGTGGTAACACTACAAGATCTCGCCTCCGTCCGGAGCCTGCCAGACCTGATCTACTGACGAGGAAGAACAACTTATTACGCACAAGAACAAGCGTCACGCAGGTGTGTGTGTGTGTGTCGTCTAAGCAGGAAATTCTGGTGTACTTTCTTCTCCTTTTTCTCCCTCTTCTTGCAGGGTGTGGTAAGCAGCCACGGACCTGGGAGGGAGGTATATTACCGGTGCGACTCACCTGGGTACCGGGAGGGTTAATGACAGTTGCGTTGTGAGCCACCTGTGGCTCTCAGGTGTCGCTCCTTTGGACCAGATGGCTGTTTCTTCTCTGGGTCTCATCCACACGTGGGCTGTTTGATTTCAGTCCACAAACGTACAATATTTCCCTCTCGTACATAACTCTCGAAGACACGTTACTCACACGACTCTTTCTATATTTTCCTGCGGTGAGCGCTACGCGCTAGCCTTGCCTTTTAGCAAAAAATTCATCGTAAGTACTCGTAAGTAAGGGGACGTCCAGTAATGATTACTTTCATCATGGTGTGCTGTAAGCGGTTTAGACATGGGAAAAAATGAGAGAGAGAGAGAGAGAGAGAGAGAGAGAGAGAGAGAGAGAGAGAGAGAGAGAGAGAGAGAGAGAGACGGGGGACAAGGATGGAGAGAGTGGCCGATGAAGGAGACAGAAAAGCGAAGTGGGACTAAGCAGGTGGGGGGAGGGGGAGGGGGGGAGAGTAAATGGAGACAGACGAAGAAGAGGAGCGGTAAAGACGGGAGGGAGAGGCTCCGACGGAAGGAAGGGACCAGGATGGCCATGATCAGAGAGCTCAGTTATCCGGGCCGTCTCAGGCGCCGTAAACGATTAGGCATATCCGAAGAACAATGAATAAAGAAATGAATAATAATATGTGCCTGTTCTTTGGTCATAAGAGGAATCTCTGGGCGGACACCTTCCCTAGGGAGGTGTTCGCCCAGTAATTCGTTCCTACCTCTCCGCTGGGAGTCGTCATCACCAAGAAGGCTGGAAACCTAATCATAACTGAGCCATTGCTTCTAGACAAGAAAACTTGCCGTGGGCACTACGCCTCTACTCGTCCAAGAGTCTCCCTACCACTGAGTCAGTAAGTACACCAAACCCCCAAACAAGCATGGCCATCATGGCCAGTTCTTTCAGTCACTACACAACCTAGTTAACGTACATAGTCAGCATCCGCCCATAACTGAGTCACTGCTGCTGGTCACTACAGTCGATTGGAGTTATTTCATTAACTCCACCTGCCCACTAACGTAACTGTTATGACTGTGCCACATAATCTTTCTTTTTATGTTGGAGCCTCCAAGCACGGACAAAAGTCCGCATCATGGCCCAGCCTTAATTGAAATATGGAGAGAATTGTGAAAGGGAAAAAGATAAGACAAGGAAAAGTATTTACGAATTTTGGAGGAAGTGAAAAACCTGTCTTTTACAATGTGCTAGGTCATAGTTATTAGAAAAGACATGAAAAGGTATAGAGTTCCAAAGCTTCGACGTATAGGGAGAGAAGCAGTTACCAAAACGGCCCACCCTTGAGTTGTCGATGGCCACACAGTAATCATTCGAAGCAGCAGCTCGTCAAGTATTGTGTGGTCTAACTAGTAGTGGGGGTACACAAGCAGCCAATTCTCGAAAGCAAAAATCAAAGTAATACCTATAAAAGAGGGAAAATGAGCCACCATTACGGCGTAGGGCAAGAGAGTCGAATTTGGAAGTTAGCCTGCGACAGTATATAAATCGGATCGCTTTCCACTCAACTTTGTCAAGTAAGGATGCAGAGCTAGAACCACCCCAGATGTGAGATCAGTACTCCATACAAAGACGAATCAATTCTTTGTATAAATAGAGCAGCTGTTCAGAAGAGAAGTTTCGACATCCTATCAGGACACCCAGTTTCTTTGAGGCAGATTTAGCTATTCCCGTAATGTGAGGTTTTCAAGAAGAGCGGATGTTACAGTAATACCAAGTCTATTCATTGAGTCAAGAGGTGGAATTACAGAACCGTCAAAGGAGAGACAAGAGTTGTGAGGAGTTTTCGAAGGAAAAATGAGTAAGAACTAAGTCTTGGAGGCACTAAACTTAACAAGATTTCGTCTACCCCACTGAAATGTCCTGTTCAGGTTTGAGTTTATTAGGGACGCTGTGTTAAGACGAGATGAAGATCAAGTGAGAGAAAGAGCAGAATTGAAGGATGTGGATGAATGCAGTGTTGAGTTGTTAGCGTATGAATGCATTGTGAAGGATAGGAAATCGTTGAAAAAATGTAAAAAAAGTGTAGGGAACAGGACAGAACCTTAAGGAACACCGCTATTAACGGAGAAAAGGGGGAAGGCTGATCCATCAACAACCACAGACACAGATCGGCCGGAGAAGATGCTAGATATAAAGGAGCAAAGTGAGAGAGGGAGGCTAAAAGAGAGGAGCTTAGAACTGAGAACCCGATGCCACACCCTGTCAAAAGCTTTGGATATGTCAAAGGAAATTATACATGAGTCTCCAAAATCTTTCAAGGATGATGACCAGATATTAGTAGGATAGGAAAGAATATCACCAGTGGATATCGCCTTACGGAAGTCATACTAGTGATCAAAGAGAAGACTGAGATTTTCAAGGTGTTTTAAGATATGGGAGTTGAGGAGGGATTCAAGGACTCTGGAAATGGTACATGTCAAAGCAGTAGGACGATAGCTTGAAGGCTCAGAACAGTTATCCTTCTTAGGGATGGGAGGTACCAGTGCATGCTTCCAAAGAAAAGGAAAAGTTTTGGTTTTTAAGCAGAAACGGAAGAGACAAGCAAACAAAGGTGCAATTTCAGAGGCACACTCTTTCAGTACACGAGGATGGATGCCGTCAGGACCATAAACCTAGCTTGTGTCCAAAGAGAGAGGCGCTTTATGTACAGTCCGAAAATAGATTACGGGAAGCGGCTATAGGATTAGCAAGAGGACCATTAGGGAGTAAAGGAACGTTAGAGTCATCCAAGGTGGAGTTAGAGGAGAAACGGGAACCAAAGAGAGTTGCTTTGCCTACGGCACAGACTGCTATAGTACCGTCAGAGAGGAAAAGTGAAGGAAAGACATAACGGCAGAATTTGTTAGAAATGCCCTTAGCTAAAGACCTGAGAGATCTAACAGTGGATGACGAAGAGAGGTTGTCGCACTTCCTTTCAAGAAAGGAACACTTCGCCTTACGGATAACTCGCTCGCAACGATTACGGGCAGTGATAAAAACTGAATGGGAGCCAGAGGATGGAGAGTTTTTCCAAACCCGGTATGTCTGATCACCATGTAGTGGATGAAGAGGTCGTCTTGAAGGAAAAGTGGATAAATGCTTCCATTCTCGCAAGAATAACCTCTGCTATGCGTTTGGCGGAGACAGAAGCATCACCACTTAAGAGACAGAAAAGAAATTATGTAAGTTATTCCAGCAAGCTTTGTTCAGGTGCCAGAATTTACGCTTAGAAAGGGCTGCTGGAGGGTAGGTGCCGTTAGAATAGACACATTTATGAGAGTGTGATCAGATGAACCAGTTGGGGGCGAGATTGTGTATTTACAGCGAGATAAACTAGAAGTGAAAAACAAATCCAGAATATTAGATCAGGTTCATCTTAACAGGAAAACTCATAACAGCTATTCAGACTGGTACATTAGTAATCAAATAAGCTAGAGTTTAACTGGCAGCAAGAGAGAGAGAGAGAGAGAGAGAGAGAGAGAGAGAGAGAGAGAGAGAGAGAGAGAGAGAGGCGTCTCTAGCGTAGTGTTCTGGTGAGCGGTAAAGTTTGGGTTGGCCGGGCCAGTGCGGCACGCGCATGAGGCAGGGTAACGTATCGTCCGGCATCTCGCGGTAATTAATGTCTGCTGCCATCAGTTCTGCCCTGGATATCATACTGCATCACCTCACGGATGATCAACGGATTCATAGGTTTGTGAAGACGACCTTAATGTCGTACTAGTTTTTCTACGTCAAGAGGGTTATGGAAAAATGCTCAACATGAAAGAAGAAATATTCCGAAACCGAGCAACAATATATTACTACCAATAAAAATAAATGAAAAACAGTTAATTGAATTTAGGAAGCCATTCAGCTGAAAATACACAGTTGAAGTATACAGAACTGGAAGGTTGTGATAATAATTAGTTAACTAATCATAAGACAGCTCAACATTAAGGTATGGCTGGACATTTCCTCGCTATGAATAAGCACGTGAATGAGGTATCTGTGGACAGTCAGGGTGGCAGATACACAGGAATGTTTACAGAGTGAACTAATGTGTGTGTGTGTGTGTGTGTGTGTGTGTGTGTGTGTGATTACCTACCTGTAAGATACAAGGAGAATGTTTTACATTCAAGCAATTCAAGACGGTCAATATTTACAGTTTCATGAGGTGGGTTATCCCATCCCCCAGTACTCTCGTACTTCAAGAGTACTTCCCGATAACTTCCCGAACATGATTCTTCCCTAGGTTACGTGTTACAGTCATTGGTTGCTTTATCTTTGGTTCTTTTGAAGAACTGTCTTCCGTTGACATCATCGAATGAGATGGAGGTTGTGATCAAGTTACCCCTTACTCTTCTCTCTTCCATGATGGACAAATTATATCATCTAATTCCCACTGCAGTTCAGCTCTCGTTTCTGGCACCATGCTTGTTGCCCTTCTCTGGATCCTCTCTCTTAGTTACTTGTGCTTCTGTAAGTGCAGTGACCAAACATGAAAAACATATTCTAGAGCTGGCGTAAGATACGCTGTAAGAACTTCCCTGAACATTTCCTTATCCATGTACCTAAAAATGATTCTCATACCTGCCAGCGGACAGCTGCCTTCATCCACAGTTCTTCTGAGGTGCAGCTCCGAAATTTGGTGAGTACATTGTCAGCTCCCAAATCCTTTCACACAAAGATTCCAGCACCTTGTTTCTTATTAGATGATAATCGTTCATGGCCTTCTTCCATATCCCGTTCCTATCACTATGTATCTGCTCGGGTGGTATTTCATCAATCATGTAACTGATAAACGCTGCGAATTTGTTTAGGTTCCTCTGTAGAATGAGTCAACCCATATCTTTCTTTAATTCTCTTATGACCGTGGGATCATCAGCAAACATATTTCGATATGAATATCACTTCTTTGGGCACGGCATTTGCAAACATCAAGAGGAGCATTTATCCTAGGACCGAGCCGTGAGGCAAGTCTCTGGCATGCGTAATCTGCTTCTTTCTACCAGGTAATATTCTTCCAACGTACGGGCATCTCCTTTATGCCTGCCTCGATATCCGTTCTCTTTACTATCCTCTTATATTCTACAGTGTCAAACGCTTTCTGGCAGTCCAGATACACACAATCCACCCATCCTTCTTAATTTTCTAAATCAGAGCTCACTCTCTTATAGAAGTCCACGAGATATGTTGTACATGACCATCTTCCACTGATGCCATGTACTCTCTCTCTTAACTATTTGTTTTCAGATTACAGTTTCTAATAATTCTCAGATCACACTCGTCTGAGAGGCCGGTCTTTGGTTCAGCGCAATTTTCCAAATTTCTTTCTTAAAGACATGCAGGACATCTGCCCTCACCCATTTCACTGGTACTGTGTGTGTGAGTGTGTGTGTGCATCACCTCCAGGCCTTATCTACCTCAACTTCCACATCAATAAACGACTCTGGTAACGAAATATATTAAGTCAAACATTTCCTCCATAAATTTTGAGCGCACACTTAACCGAGGGTCGGGAATTAATGTTCTCCCTGGAGGCTGGAACTTTTCTGCTGCAAGTCATATTGAATAATGGTCTTGTGAAATTCATAGCTGAGCGGCGTCATAACTCATGAAAAAAATATAATGTCAAGCCAAGAGTCAGCTACGTAAACTTATGAGGAATACTTTCAAAGTCTTAAGGGGAATACTTTCAAAGTCGTATCAGCTCCAGTTAACATTGGCATCGACAGGTTCCCGTTAATAATTGTGAACAAGTGGTTACTGATGTTCTAATATTACCATACAGACATACCATAATAATGCATTAGTCCCACTGTAGCAAGAGGTTGGTCCACGGTCCCTCAGGTCATAGTACAGCAAGAGGATGGTCCATGGTCTCAAGTCCCAGTACACCATGAGGCTGGGACACGGTTCCTAAAGTCCCAGTACATCATGAGGTTGGGACACGGTTCCTCAAGTCCCAGTACACCATGAGGCTGGGACACGGTTCCTCAAGTCCCAGTACACCATGAGGCTGGGACACGGTTCCTCAAGTCCCAGTACACCATGAGGCT
>JAYMFT010257587.1:0-10813 GCA_038088735.1 Panulirus argus
ACCACGGAATACTCGGCAAGCTGCTGCGTCACATGATTATTGTTTGGCCATCGGCAACTCAAGGGTGTGCCGTTTTGGTAACTGCTTCTTTCGCTACACGTCGAAGCCTTGAAACTCTCTACCTGCTCATGTTCTTTCCCAATAACTATGACATGGCTCATTTCAAGAGACATGTTTTTCACTTTTTTAAAAATCTGTAAATACTTTCCTTGTCTGCTTTTCCCACCTTCTCAACTCTCTCTCTATATTATTTAGGACCCGGCCTTGATGTGGACTTTTGTTCGTGACTGGAGCTTTCAACATAAAAAAAAAAGAAATATTGAGACAGCTTCCTCCTGTGGTGAGACCCTGTCACACAGCAACAAATCTTCAGTCTTTATCTTTTCTCTTTCTTTCGCAATAACTACCCAGCTTGCTTAGGCTATTGTGTCCCTGTCTAAACTTCAAGTGGAAGGTGACAAAATACCACGTGTAGGCGCAACACTACTCCTGTAGACTACAGGAAAAAAAATGTATTTCTCTTTTTGTGCTGTCAAGATCAGACATCAAAGTTGACTTCCCCTGCAGGAGTTAGGGTCTCCAGGAACCACATCATGCTGGATGGAGCCGCTGTAGCCACACCCTGCGAGGCACACGAGCGCTGGACCACGGCGGGTGTGAGGCTTTGGTCGCTACTACGGCTCTGGGCGGACTGGGACCTGCAGCAGCCTGGCGGGCCGGGACGGGAGGTAGGGTGAGGCAGGACACGAGCGAGGAGGAGGAAGGCTTAAGGTGGATAGGGAAAAGCAAGGGGTGGATTGAGGAAGGTTAAGGGAGGCTGGGATGGATAGGGGAAGGCTTGGGGTAGATAGAAGAAGGGTAAGGGTGGGTAGAGGAGAGCTAGAGGAGGCTCAGGGTGGATAGTGAAAGGCAAGGGGTGGATAGAGAAAATGTAGGGGAGATTCGAGATGGATAAGGGAAGGCGGCTATAACAATGTGGAACATAACTGGAAGGTAAAGACTGAAGGCAGACAACGTGGAGAAGGTGGCGGTGATGGAGCAGAGGGAAAGGAGAGCAAGTAATAGAGAGTGGATGGAGGCGAGGGTGTAAGTATCGTGAGTGGAGGATGGTGGGGTGAAAGTGATATAGGTTGTGAGATGACGAGTGAGGAGTGATGAGAGAGAGATCATCAGCATGAAGTGTCGTGGGCCTGTGAATGTGAGGTTGTACGTGTGAGTAACAGCTCGGGATGGAAGGGATGAAAGGGTGCGAATATGACATATATGTAGTGTGAGAGTGGATTTGTGAGGAGATGGAGTGTAAGTGTTAAAGCGTGGCATATGGCCGGAATGAGGTGGATGATAATCATGATAAATCAACAACAATAACAAAAACGATGTAAATTATAATTACAATAATGATGATAATAATGTTTCGATGAAATGGAGCAAAAAGGCTGAAAATATGCGGATAAACACAGAAAAGACAAGAAGCTGAAACAAGGGTAAGGGATGTCAAACAGACAATGTTTACACAGACACTATAGATTACCGATAGCGTTCATACCGGCAAGGGTGAGACCGTTCTTGGAGCGGTATGTACAAGGGTCTGTAGTGTTGAACTGCAGCACGGGAATGAGGGATCGTTGATGGCGAGATTGGTGCACTAGTTATCCTCCCGAACACTTTGATGACGTGCAAGTGAAGGTTGGAAAGAGCTGGGAGGACCAACGCGTTGGGCGCCTCCTCACAGGTGGTGTGAGAGGCACCTGAGTGTGAGAGGCTGTGGGCTGATGGTTTAAACGTAAGGAAGGGCGAGAATACGGGCTGGAAAGGGAAGATGTGCGAGCCATAAGACGGTGTGGAGTTCATTACCATCGGCGGGAACACTGACCAGGTAATGGGGAGTAATGTTGTCCCTGTTGTAGTATCTCTCTCTCTCTCTTTCTCTCTCTCTCTCTCTCTCTCTCTCTCTCTCTCTCTCTCTCTCTCTCTCTCTCTCTCTCTCTGACCAATGAAAATGCACGCAATCATAGTGGCAGCATCATCTACATTACTGAAGGTCAAGCTAACACCGGACCCCACTAACGAGTCGTCCTTGACACCACGTGACACAGGTATCCTGAAACCTGCTACACGCCCTCTCTTGCAGGAACACTGTTAACCTCTCCTGCTTAGATCATGATGTTACTGTTACTGCCAGTGCTATTAACACTGTTACTGCTACTGTTACTGCTAGTGGCATTAATATTGCTGATTGTACTGTTAATGCAAGTTCCAGTAACACTCTTGATGCCACTGTTGCTGACCAATAATATTAACACTATTACTGCTACTGTTACTGCCATGGTTCAAAACTGCTACTGTTACTGCCAGCATTAAAAACACTGTTACAGCTACGTACTTTCAGTGAGTCAGGGATGATGGTAAGTCCATCCAGGGACACGCTCTCACAACTCCAACGGGAGGATAAGCCTCTCCAGACAGACTCACTTTCACAACATCAGAGAGGATTTTATGCCTCTTTTGTGAACTCATTCGAGTTACAGAACTTTATTTAGCGATACTACATTTGTAGTTGGGGTCAAAGATGTTGGTTGTTAACCTCATTTAGAAACACATACACATTTGTGTATAAGCCCGGCTAGCTCAGTCGGTAGAGCACGAGACTCTTAATCTCGGGGTCGTGAGTTCGAGCCCCACGTTGGGCGGTGACAGTTTTTTATGATGTAATATGGAAATGCCTCTGAACGTAACATCCACCGCCCATATAAATCGACCCATCTGCCATGGTTCCATGAACTGTTTGAAAATTACAAGAGAAGGGGGGTTGGTGAAAAGAGTACCGTGGATTACATGGGCAAAATAGATAACAGAGACCTTATTGGCCTATGAAAAGGTTATCTGCCGAAGTACATTCTATAACCCACATTCTGTACTCACAGATAAGGTAAGGATAAAACAGCAAGAGGGCTCTCTCCCCGCACTCTTCCACTCTCTCTTGCAACATCAGCGGCAGCATAAAGAATGCCGTGATGACTTTAACAGACATGGAATCTTGCATGAAAGAAGGGAAATCTATTAATGTTTGTACTAATTCATACTAAGCACCTTTCTGGCAATGGGTTTATCGAAGAGAAAATATAACTGAAAGAAAATATAACGGGTTTGTGCACATATGTTAGTTCCTGTGTAGACATGTATCCAAACCTCAGACTGACAGAGAGACAGTACCTCTCTACCTACCGACATACCTATGTACCTACGAGTACCTAGGACGAGATGCTGCCAGAATAACGGGGCTAAGGCATAGCGCTCACCGCACGTACCGCTTCTTTGATAGAACTGTTAATATCTCCTGCCCGGCGGCGAGAGCAATAGACAAACAGACATATAGGCAGACGGACAAACAGAAAGACGAACAGACAGACAAAAAAAAAACAAATAGACAGACATAAACTGACAGAGGGACGGGTTGTTAATTTCAATCATCTTACGCCTTTTCATCTTCCTTTTCAAAAATGATAATGACATAGAAAAGAAAACGGAGGAGACTTTATGTTCTCTTGCCCAGGAATGTGCATCCATTTTACAGACCTGGACACGGATTGGACGATGATAATAAAGATCTGAAAATGTTTCGCCACACTCTAGGCATATATGGTTAGATATAGCAAGAGAGTATAACGCTCGTAAGGCTGCAGTATATCCAAGGAATGTGATATGCCTGAATGGAATCACAGGACTTTACTGTCTTTTACTGTCGTGATCTCATGACATTATGGAGCCGGAAGTCTATCCACGACGCCCTTACTACTTACGATCCATCAGTGAGAGAGGATGGTTAGTCCATCCAGGGACACTTGCTCTCACCACTCCAGACGGGAGGATAAGCCTGTCCAGACAAACTCACTCTTACAACATAACGCAGAGAGGAAAGTGTCTCCAGACACACCTGCTACCTCCTAACCATTAGTGCCTTACTCTCACAACATCAGAGAGGATGTTTTGCCTCTTATCTAACCTCGACACATCAGCCGGAATCTCAGGACGATGATAAGGTCATTGTTCGATCCCCTTATGTATTTATCATGTGAACTCAGGCGAGTTTTCTCTCCTGTATTAGTGATGATATATGGATAGTTGGGGTTAAAGATGGTGGTTGTTAGCCTCGTTTAGACACACACACACAAACAAGGCTGTATGTAAGCCCGGCTAGCTCAGTCGGTAGAGCACGAGACTCTTAATCTCGGGGTCGTGGGTTCGAGCCCCACGTTGGGCGGTAATTTTTCTACGATGTAATATGTAACTGACTCTGAACATACCATTCACCGCCCATCTAAATCAACTGGTCCACCATGGTTCCATGAAATGATCAAAAAGATCAAGACAAGAGAAAAAGATAGAGAGAGAAATATAGAGATAAAGAGTTACATAGAGTTACACAGATACACAGACCACACAGACCCAAGGTCCAAGCGAGGTGGTCTGGCCCTAACGCTAAAAAGAAAAAAAGGCGCCCTTGTATGCAGAAGAAAAGGATAGCAAAGCAAAGGCTCTCTCTTTCTCTCTCTCTCTTTCTCTCCCCCTCCCCCCTCCACTCCCTCCGGCACACGCCGGCAGGAAAACAGGTAAAAAAAATATCTTGCAGGATTAATAACCCTACAGGAAATTTTTATTGGAAAGTCATAAGGTAGAATGAACATGAATATGTCATGCATCCCATCACCCACAACATTCATCCCTTCACTTTTTGTTATAAAGACAATACAAATGATAAACTTGAGCTCCAGCCTCTCGACTTACCATGCCTATATTATTCCTGATGTTGAAGAATGATGCACTAATTCTCAATTACTCTCTCAAAGCAGGTGACATGAGTTAATCAATGTTGGTATAATACCGCAACATGGCCAGGGAGAGATCAGTGGTTGAGTTGGTGGCGTGATATACCATTGTGTTATGATGACTGATTAAATGAATTATCCAATACCGGAGAGTGACAAGTGATGATCAAGCCTAATTTTGAAGATATTAAGGGTGATGCTCTGAACATCATTTTCTGGGAGCTTATTCCACGCATCAATAACGTTGCTGGTAAAGAAATATTTCGCAGTCCAGATTAACTCGGTGACCTCTAAGTTTTAGTCCAATCCCTCTCATCGGTAATGCTGGCACTATTGTGAAGAAATGTTCAATACCGACGTTGTTGAATCCTTTAAGTACCTTGAAACATTCTATTAATTTGCCCCGGAGGCGCCTTTTGCTCAGGGAGAACAAGTTTAATTCTCGCAGTCTCTCCTGATATGGTTTGATACGCAAGGAAGGAATAGATTTAGTTGCTCTTCGCTGCACTGCTTTCAATTAAAGAATGTTCTTACTTAAGTGGGGGCTCCCAGAACTGTCTTGCATATTCGAGGTGTGGTCTAACTAGACTTAGGTATGGTGGCAATATCACATCCTTGCTTTTGTACGTGAAGCTTTTGTTTATAAATCCCAACATCCTATTTGCTTTTTTGGCAGCTTCATTGCAATGCTGGCAGTATTTGAAGCTATTGGAGACAGTGACCCCTAGATCCCTCACACAAGGGGTGTCCTTTATCTTGTGGCCCATCAGTTCATAATCATTTTTTTTGTTTAGGTTTTCTCCTTGTAACAGCTAATAATCATTGGCGTTAAATGGTATGTGCCATTTACTGGACCATTCAGCGATTTTTGTCTAGATCCTCTTGTAATCTTAGCCTGTCTTCTTTATTTGATATGGCATTGCCAATCTTTGTGTCATATGCAAATTTGGGGACTAAGTTATTTAGCCGTACATCAATTTCGTAAATATACATGATGAAAAGTATAGGCCCAAGACGGATCCCTGGGGGACCCCACTGGTAACGGGTGACCACGGTGATGATTCCCCATTCATTACGACTCTCTGCTTCCTTTCGCGTAACCAAGCTTCTCTCCAATTTCCTATGCAACCAGTATTCCCCAAAGTAGCGGACTTCGTGCATCAATCTAACGTGAGGGACTTCCTCAAAGGCTTTCTGGAAGTCCAGAAATATTATGTCTATTACTTTTGCTTTGCTGCGGATATTGAATAATGTATGGTAAGACTCAAAGAGGTTTGTAATGCATGATCTGCGTCTTCTAAAACCATGCTGTGAGTTATTGATCAGTCTGTGTTGTTCCAGATAGGCTACGATTTCATCTCTAATAATCGAATCCAGATGTTTACATATAATTGATGTGATGCTAATTGGACGGTAACTATCAGGCAATTTGCGGCTTCCCTTTTTTGCATTAGGGAGTGACGTCTGCCAGTCACCAGTTCTGCGGGACTATTCCTTCCTAAGGCGATTATTTGAAAATATAGGTTAACGGTCCGGCAATATCGTGTTTGACGTTTTTAATCACTCGTGGATAGAAACGATTAGGGCCTGGGTTTTTATTCGTCTTCAACTTATCAATCTGTGTTAGTACTTCTTTAACTGTGACTGTGAATTCTTGTACCGTGTGAGCGCTATTCATTACTGTCTCAAGATTCGTGTCGTTGCTTTCTGTCGTGAAAACAGAACTGAAAATGTTGTTCAATGTTGTTGCTATACTTTTGTCATCCACAAGGGGTTCCCCATTCTCGTTTACTAAGGGTCCTATTCCACTCCTTATATGTTTCTTATTATTGATATATCTATAAAATCTTTTAAGATCTTTATTATTATCTCTTGCAATACTCACTTCGTATTCTTTATTGGCATTTTTGATAAGAGCTTTCACTTGCCTTCTGACTGTGTTATATTGCGTTGCAGTATTTGGGTCATTGCCCGATTTCTTAAGCTCAAAGATTTTTTTTCTGCACCGTATAGCTCTTGCAATATCTTGGGAGTACCATTCAGACTTGTTGTTGGTTTTATATATAGTTTCTGTCGTGCATGGGAAGGAATGTGACTTGATGGTGCATAAACTGACGCTTAAAGCCGGCCTATAATTCCTCTGGGCATGAACCAACAAGGGTGAGACTCTTTAATGTGTCGCACAGCCCTTTGAAATCCGCCCTTTTAAAGTTAGGGGCAATAGTACTGGTTTTAGGGGAGTCTGTCTATATATGTATGTCAAGCCTAACCATGTCATGGTCACAAGTGCCTAGATGTTGTCCAACATGGTTGTTAGTTACTAAGAATTCCTGGGATAAGAGAACTAAATCAGGTATAATAGCATCCCTCGTCGGCTCGGTGATGGTCTGGTAGAGAAAATTGTCTTTGACAAAGTTGGTAAGTCTGGCAGATTCGCTCTCTATGCCTATGATAGTTTACTAGTTGATTTCTGAAGAATAAAATCCCCAAGAATGATCGAGTCTTTATCCTGTATCGCTCGACCATGTAAAGCTTGGAAGATTCTGTGGTAATCTTAACACAAGTATTCAACAGCATTAGACGTTGCAATCTGGATATCGATGGGGTTTAGGTAAAATTTTACATACAGTGCAGTTCCGCCTCCTCGACCGTCTCTGTTCCTGTCAAATGATTTGTAGTCTGGTACATTGTACTCACTAATCAGATCGTTGTTTTTCGTGTCAGAAATGTTTCTGTTAGAGAGAGAGAGAGAGAGAGAGAGAGAGAGAGAGAGAGAGAGAGAGATTAATCAACTTAGGGAAGTGAATGTGGGTGAGTTCTGTCTATCTTAAAATCTTTTCAGCTTAAATGTCAAGCTTCAGGGCTATAGTCCGTCTGAGACCGTTTGTACGTTGTATGTGACCTTAAGTTTTCTGTAGAAATATCACGAAGTCCTTAGTTTTTAAGTTTGTTGGGTGAATATTCTAGATTTCTGATTTGATGTTTGTGTTACATTTATCATACACATATTTTTTGGTTTCTGTGTTGGTGTGTTGGTGTAAGCCTCAGCAATGATCATATACGTTTGGGAGAATGGTAGTTACCAGAGTATTCGTTTTCTTTGGGCAAATCTTCATTACATTAACACGTCCTGTTCTAAGAAACATTACCAACACTCTTATTATAATCTTATAATTCTTACCGTTCTTCATTTTCTTACTTCATTGTGTTCTATTATCAACTCCGGCTATTCCGGGATGGGCAAGTAATTAGGTTACCGCCGACTGTACCCGGCACTGAGGATCGAACCAGGGTCCCGTGTCTTGGTAGCAGCGGGCCGTCCTGTCTCGCAATGTCTCCCACCATGACAACACAGAAGTCGTCTGGCTTTCCCCTACTGACCAGACACTGTGGCCACTTCTTACCAGGTGGGCTCACCACCCTACACCTGCCACACTCTCCCTGGCTCACCACCCTACACCTGCCACACTCTCCCTGCCTAACCACCCTACACCTGCCACACTCTCCCTGGCTCACCACCCTACACCTGCCACATTCTCTCTGGCTAAACACCCTACACCTGCCACACTCTGGCTCACCACCCTACACCTGCCGCACGCTCCCTAGTTCACCATCCTACACCTGCCACACTCTCCCTGGCCTACCACCCTACACCTGCCACACTCTCCCTGGTTAACCACCCTACACCTGCAACACTCTCCCTGGCTCACCATCCTACACCTGCCACATTCTCCCTGGCTAACCACCCTACACCTGCCACACTCTCCTTGGCTCACCACCCTACACCTGCCACACTCTCCCTGGCTCACTACCCTACACCTGCCACATTCTTCCCGTCTCAACACTCTACACCTGCCACACTCCCCTTGGGTCATCACCCTACACCTGTCTCATTCTCCCTGGTTCACCACCCTACACCTGCCATACTCCCTAGCTTACTACCCTACACCTGCCCCACTCTCCCTGGTTCACCACTCTGAGCCTGCCACACTCTTCCTTGCTCACCACCCTACACCTGCCACACTGTAGCTGGCTCACTACCCTACACCTGTCACACTCTCCCTGGCTCACCACCTCACACTTGCCACACACTCCCTGTTTCATCACCCTACACCTTCCACACTTTCCTCGGCTCACCACCCTACACCTGCTACACTCTCCCTAGCCCACCACCCTACACCTGCCACACTTTCACTAGCTCAGCACCTGCCACACTCTCCCTGGTTCAATGCCCTACACCTGCCACACTCTCCCTGGTTCAATACCCTACACCTGCCACACTCTCCCTGGCTCACTACCCTACATCTGCTACACTCTCCCTGGCTCTCTACCTTACACCTGCCCCACTCTACCATGGTTCACCACCCCACACCTGCCACACACTTCCTGGTTCATAACCCTACACCTGCCACACTCTCCCTGGCTCATCATCCTGCACCTGCCACGCTCTCCTGGCTCACCACCCCTACACCTGCCACACTTTCCCTGGTTCACTACCCTACACCTGCTACACTTTCCCTGGTTCACTACCCTACACCTGCTACACTCTCCCTTGTACACCATCCCACACCTGCTACATTCTCCCTGTTTCACCATCCTACACCTGCCACACTCTCCCTGGCTCACCAACCTACACCTGCCACATTCTCCCTGGTTCACCATCCTACAACTGCCACACTCTCCCTGGCTCACCACCCTACACCTGCCAAGTTCTCCCTGATTCACCACCCTACATCTGCCTCACTCTTCCTGGCCCATCACTCTACACCTGCCACACGCTCCCTAATTCACCACCCCACACCTGCCATACTCTCTCTGGCTCGCAACCCTACACATGCTACACTCTCCTTGCTCACCACCCTTCACCTGCCACACTATCCCTAGTTCACCATCTCACACCTGCCACACTCTCCCTGGTTCACCATCCTACAACTGCAATACTGCCCCTGCCTCACCATGGTCCTGTTGTTGCCTGCCTCACTAAACTCATTGACTCACCATGATACTGCTAATGCCTAACTCACCATGTTGTTGTTAATACCTGACTCACCATGCTGCTATTGTTACCTGACTCACCATGATACTGATGATGGCTGACTCTCCTTGCTGTTGTTGCTGCCTGCCTCACTACACTCTTTGACTCACCATGCTACCGCTGTTGCCTGACTCACCATGATGCTGTTAATGCCTAACTTACCAAGCTACTGTTCTCCCCTGACTCGTGCTGCTGCTATTGCCTGACTCACCATGCTGCAGTTGTACATCACCTTGTGTCCTGGGTTGTACGTCACCTTGTGTCCTGGGTTGTACATTACCTTGTGTCCTGGGTTGTACGTCACCTTGTGTCCTGGGTTGTACATGACCATGTGTTCTGGGTTGTACATCACCTTGTGTCCTGGGTTGTACATCACCTCTTGTCCTTGGTTGTACATGACCTTGTGTCCTGGGTTGTACATGACCTTGTGTTCTGGGTTGTACATCACCTTGTGTCCTGGGTTGTACATCGCTTGGTGTCCTGGGTTGTGCATCATTTGGTGTCCTCGGTTGTACATCATCTTGTGTCCCAAGTTGTACATAATCAGGTGTCCTGGGTTGTACATCATCTGGTGTCCTAGGTCGTGCATCACTTTTTGTTCCGGTTTGTATATCACTTTGAGTTCCTGGTTGTACATCACCTTCTGTCCTGGGTTGTACATCACCTGGTGTCCCAAGTTGTACATCATCTTGTGTCCTGGGTTGTAGATCACCTTTTGTCCCGGCTTGTATATCACCTTGTGTCCCAAGTTGTACATCACCTTGTGTTCTGGGTTGTACATCAACTGGTGTCCCAAGTTGTACATCACCTTGTGTCCTGGGTTGTACATCACCTTGTGTCCTGGGTTGTACATCACCTTGTGTTCTGTGCTTTACATCACCTTGTGTCCCAAGTTGTACATCACCTTGTGTTCTGGGTTGTACATCAACTGGTGTCCCAAGTTGTACATCAC
>JAYMFT010257598.1:0-24456 GCA_038088735.1 Panulirus argus
GGTTACATCCACACACATTCAGACACCCCAATCTGAGCCTTCGAGGAGGATGAGCACTCCCTGCCTGGCTCCTTCTTTTGTTTCCCTTTTTAGAAATTTAAATACAAGAAGGGGAGGGTTTCCAGCCCCCCGCTCCCGCCCCTTTTAGTATATATATATACACACTAGGATGAAAAACCATTTTATCATTCTCAGTTTGTTAAAAATCCTTACTACTTTTTTAATTCAAACAAACAGTTTTCAGAAAAATGTATACATCAGACTAAGTAGCACTCTTATAAACACAGGTTTTAGGGACACAAAATATAACAAAAAATTATTCAGGATTAACTAATCATGGGAATACTATCCAACCAATTACCTGACCTCTGAAGATATAGTATCAATACTAAGATTAAACAATTTTCCCTACGACATCTGATAAAAGTATAAAGACATCTGACAAGACTGAAAGAGAAGCTTAATTTCATGAGAAATTTTACTTTAAAATTTTCAAACCTTACAGTGATCAGTAATATCAACAAAATCCTTCAACAGTGAGTAAATATAACCACCTATCTATATCTATCTATCATTACTAACTCCATTCCCAATTTCACCATACTGTTAATCAGGTACAAATAACCTCTGAAATCACTCATACATACACATCCTCAACCAATGCCCAGTGAAACAGAAACATGAACTTCATCATTTACACAAACACTTCAAGCTTTTTCACTTTGCACAAAAGTTGATTTGTCAAGTGGGGCTAACATCTCCATTCACTGTAAAAAAAATAATCTTACATACTTTGGGTTACAACACTACTATCTGCTGTATGAATGAATTTAAAAGGTTGTTACACTGTCCAAGATACTAACATCTGGCTGATTAAGTTTCAGTGACATCAAAATCCCTAAAACCTGTTTCATCCAACTGATTATATAAAGAAATCAAGAATTTGGAGAAAACAATACAACAATTATCACTAATAAAGGAAAGATGATCAACCATTTCCTTTTCAATATACATACCAAAGCAGCATCTTGAAATGGTGAAGCAATAACCTGGTAACAGGAAACAGTGCAAAAATGCAATTTTTACTGATATCTCTTTCTAACTCCTCTCTGACTACCTGTATCAAATCCCTAAACAATGAAGTTTAAACATGCAATAACAAACATTAAGCATAACCACATCCTACACTCTGTCCAGAAAACCCTACATAACAAACATCACATAATCTGCTGCCTTAATGCTGGAGATGTTGTACAGGAGTTGCAATTACTTTCCTTCAGAGAACAATTTCATACCTATAAGGGTATAATGTGGTTTCAAGAGAGGTAAAGTATGTGTGGCCCAGATGTTTGCTTTGAAAAATGCATGTGAGAAAAAATCTGGGAGAAAAAGTTACTTTTAAGTGGCACTTATGGATGAGGAGAAAGTTAATGAAAAGGTTGACAGTGATGCTGTACATAAAATGCTGAAGATATATGGACTAAACAGAAAGTTACAAACAGTCAAGGGTGGAATTTTTACCAGGAAAGAAAGGTATATCTGTGAGATGGGAAGGGATGCTGGGAGTGGTTACTGGTAAAGGAGGGTCTGTGTCCGGGAGGTGTGATGTCATCATGGTTGTATAATTTCTAAATGGGCTGTTTGGTGATGGAGAATAATGTAGGAGTTTTGGAATACAGGGTATGGATGCAGAATGCTGTCAGAGGGGCAAAGGATCAGTTGCTGTTTACTGGTGATATGACTCTGGCGGCAGAATCTAAAGAGAAAATTTAGAATCTGGTGACAGGCTTTAGGAGGGTACAAAATAGATATCAGTTTATACTTCAATGTAACAAACCTCCACTAAGATGTATGTAAAGCAAAACTAATCTATAGCATTTCAAAAACTAGCTGATGGACTAGCTTGGGAAAACCACTGCCATGCAGTTGATGTGAGGCTAATGCAGCTGACTGGTAGATCTTTCCAATGTCTATAATTTGGCCTTTTGGATTTATCCTTGTCTAAAATCCTGTCTATTTTACTCACATGCTCCTGATGACTAAAGGACATCCTAGAATAAATAAAGAACCTGCTTTACCTTTATAAAATGGCCAAGTTGTGATAAGTTTACATGAGCAAGAGAAGCTATTTCACTGCTGCTGCTTCAGCCATAGTGAGGCTATTCTCTTTTCTCTATACAGCTGTCTGATGTGAAAAAACTTTTAACAATGGTAAGTTCGTCATATTACCTATATAATGAAAATACTCAACACAAAATTACTTTTTTCTGAGCATCCTGTTTAGCTTTACATGCTTAAGCTTGACTTACCATAATATGATACTGCTCATAACCTTCTATTGCTTCTGAGACAATTTGACGGATGTGGTTCATATTGATCTTTTCAGTACGTTCCTTTGTACCGATCCATAACTGATCTAGTTCTAACTTAAATGTTAGCCGGACCTTCCCTCCATGTTTGTTAACCATTCCAGAGAGTGGATATGATGGAAGGACATCCTGAAGAGACCAAACATATCTAACATCAATTTCATGTACACAGTAGCGTATACAAGAGTCTAAAGAAAGAGTTGATATGCACCAGACACATACATCATACAATAAAACTGTGTTTAAATGATCACATTACTGCTGGTTAATTACTGAGAATTAACCATAAAATCTAAAAAGTCTCCTATGCCCAAAATTAAGAATACAAACTTCCCTTAGAGCTTCCCTTTTCACTTTATCATAAGGCAACTTTAAATCTTAAAATAATGCATACACTTTCTCCTTTTTTCTAGAATCTTTCTCTCCATTACCATAATGCACAAATTACATCTACACATATTCTTCACCCTCTAAATCCACCAAATTCATCATCTACATCCGGTAATAAAAGCCTCTTTATACTGGTACCTTACTGTTCTTAATGCCTGGCATGGCATCTTCTGGCATCCCTTTGTCAAGGATCTTCCGATGAAGTTTTTGTCTACTAAGTGGTTCTTTTGGGGTAATGGTGATACTTGGCTTTTCTGATGAAGAGCTCTGAAAATAAGGAAAATGAGCTTAGCTTGCTCCACATTTCATGACCATGCTAAAAAGCAGAAAGAAATCCTTCAGACAAAAATATTTTCCCATGAAGTCTGGATGTTCCACTGTGATAAATCATGTTGATAAAGAAAGTGCATTTTATTTTCCAGGCACCAGGAATGGAAAACAATTATCACAAGAATAAAAATAGGTAGGGTGTAGAGTAAGCTGTAATTAGTTTTTGACTGTATGACAGACATAAAACAAAGAGAAAATAAGTCTCATTTGCTATGATACTGGACATCATAATCAACATACTCATATGCCTCTGAACAATTAAAAATGTGTAGGCCTGAATTTCTCTACCCTATTTTCACCAATTATTGCTTGTCCTTTTTTCTGAACAAATGTAGTGAAATATGTTTATATATTCTGGTAAGGATATCTGAAACATCCTAATTTCTAAAATATCATAAGAAATGGGTTGAAAGCACTAAAGCAGTTTGACTAGAATAATTAGTCATTACTGAAGCATCGGAAGACAAATCTGCTTTGTTTATCATTTCATCTGTTCATCATCAGTTCATTCATAATTTAATGGGAGAGGATCAGGAATATTCAGCCTTATAAAACGACAATCATCTTTTCATTTACTTGGCTGCATCATTAACTGAGAACAATGTCTAACTCATACAACCTCCACATGCAAAATGTTTTTGTTGCGTCTAATCCCCAATCATTCCTCTAACATCTTCACCTGATGTACCACCAACCCTAATCAGTTCCTTACTATATTAGGAATGTAGTACAAAGGCACTTTCTTGAATTCCCATAATCACAAATAATATTCAATATGAGTCTTACCTCTGATTTTGGAGTGTTAACATTGACAACATCATCTAACTTGGAGCCTACGACCATGACCTTTGAGCCTCGAGTAACTCCTAATTCCCTAAGCGTCTTCTCATCTTTTGCCAGTCCTTTAATCATCACTTTCTGCATTGCTGGTAACACATCTAAGGAAGACAGAGGATTTATAAATTGTTGATCTGTGGAGCTAGCAGTCCTTTACACAAAAAAACTGAACTACAGATACATACATATAATCTACAAAGACAGCATACATTTTCAAAAACAGTTTCATCTAATTTTCTTTAGCAGATACAACATCTCAACAAGCTTTCATTTATCTGTTTATGTTTAAAAGCAATGTATATATAAATAAATCATTACAAGAGCAATGAGTTCCAAGATTCATCTGCTTTACTGAATGAAGTAAGGCTGAAAAAAGACATTTATCCTCATAATATTCATATGTAATACTCACTTATGATAGAACTTAGGTGTTCCTTCAACTGCTTGACTGTACCATCTAAAGGAAATTCAATATCATATTTCGTCTTATTGTAAACAAGTTTAAAGCTTACTGCTTCCCCAGATGGAACAGCCTCAGACTGGAGGAAAGGAAAATTTATTCTAAGTTAATAAACAACTAAAATCAGACATAGTTCTATTCATAAGAATGACTTCCAAAACTAAGTACAAAACAAGGAGAATTACCAAAATTCTTCTTTAGTAACCAATCTCATTCCATCATCTCAAATGATGAATCAATATGATTCCCATATCCCTAACACTAGATTTGCCTACCCTAAATCCTTCAGTAAAACACTGGTATGAAAAATCAATATATAATGTATCATTTTCAGATTGTAAATAAGCTGGCCTTAGTAATACATGAAGGAAATATCATAGAAATAGTTAAACGTTTATCCTTTCTCTTCTTTTGCCTCATTCACCCTGCAGACCCACTGATGTTTAAACATACATCCTCAAACTCCACACAGCCTGTTAAGACTGTCATTTCATTATTCATTTATCATAATTATTATCAAAATTATTATCATTACTACAATCATAATCATTATTGCTATCATCATCCCCCTATTCCCCTCTTTTTACTTTTTCATAATGTTTTTGTTTTTCTCTGTACTTGCTGAAACAAAATTCTTTTTACAAACAGAAACCGCTCTACTTATGAAAAAACACACCAAAATGCAGACATCCAGCAATGTTTCATTCATTCTTTTTCAGGAAAATGCATGGAAAGATGAGCAGGACAGTTATGACATTCACAGGGATTCTGCTTACGTTATCTTACCAAGCAAAGATGATCTTACATAATACATGATTCAAAGCTCCTAATTTACATATGCTAGATACTAAAATCCCCCACATATAAATAGTTGGTAGGGTTCTGAAGATTAATGGAGACGGTAACGAAAGATAAAAGAAAGGAATATGTTGTATGTTTATGGCTAAAACAGTGAAGCAGAATGTTGGGTAACTTCAATGAAGCAGGTGAGGTAAGGTAAATTAAATTTCATCACCAACTCATTATGAAAGTAACAGAACAAGAAAAGAAAATGAAAGATGGTGGACATGAGGGATGGGAAAGATGGTATAGTGAGATATCTCAGTGATTAGTTAATATTATGATTAAATTTTGTCAAGGAGGGCCAATAACAATTTGAAAGCATCTTCCATACTATGGCAAAAGCATTCTCTGTGAAGACAGATTTGGCTTTTGAAGAGAGTGAAAAAGTAGGTGGGAAAAAGAGTAATATAAGTATAGAAAAGAAAGCCAAGTTCCTTTCATATGCAGACTGAAAAATTTGTTGAAATTAAGAATGACTAGGTGACAGCTTATGAATATTTACATGAAAAGAGGGTGTTGCAAATTTTGCTGAAGAAAACAGGGGATTAAAAACTATCTTTGTTTGTATGAATGGTTTATGAATCAGCTTTTTACTAATTAATGTTAAAAGTTTGGTACTTTTCAGTATATACTTTAATATACTTAAGAAAAGCTAATGACTGGAAACAGAAGTTCAGGACATACATGTATACTTTGGTAGGAGTATGATAAACTCAAAAAGGTTTTCTTTGTTTACACAAAATTAAGTAGCAACTGCTATGATAGGCTAGTTATTTAAACTGGTGGCATGCAATCTTTTGCATAGTCAAGTGAGGGTTGACCCATCTCATCAAATTATGGCAACATTAAAATTAGATTTACTGAATGACTGCACATGGAAAGACCAGAGGGGTAAATGAAAGGATGCAGGGATGGAACATCTGTACAAGAGGGATATTAATGCAGATGAACAAGTAGATTTACTGTTACAACAGTACTGTAGAAAATGGGTTATAATGGAAATAAAGAATCTACACTTACTGACAAATCTTGCTGATTTCATATGAACATACAATAATAAAAGATCATGACCTGACAGCTAAAAATGCTGTGAGGGGAACCATTAGCAAGTGTTTCAGAAGTTACAGCTGCCTGCCAATGGAATGTTCAATCATCAAAATGGATTACATTCTAAAAATCTAAATTTTGCCTTATCTCATACTGTACTCACATATGGGTCAGATTCAGCTTTTTATTCACACTCACCTGAGTATCTGGTTTAACCTCATCTGTATCAGGCTGTGTTGCTTCTTCTGTACCCTGTGACTGGTTATCTATGTGGACACCATCAGTCCCACTGCCTGCTTCTAAAGAACTGTCTGCAGGAGCTTTGCTGTTTTCACATGCCTTGCTGCTAGTCTTATCATCACTACTGGTTACTGTAAGAGAAGAAAATGTTACCAAAGATCCAGTAACCACATAATGAGCAACATTAACACTGAAAAATAAATTTCTTTATAGCTAACACAGATGATTTGGTTTTAGCTAAACCAGAGGAAGATTTGGATAGAATGGTGGGATAGGTCAATGATGTAAGCATGTAGAAAGGGGAATTTGAAGTACAAGTGAATAAAGGTAATTTCCCAATTTTTGGAATGGGTGAAATATCAGAGAACATGATCAGTGCGAATGGTAAAGAAATGGAAGTTGTGGATGAGTGTAAATGTTTGGGAGAGAAGATATTGTGTTTATACCTAGAAATAAATGAAAAAGAGTAATGTACTTTCTGCATATCTCCTGCATGAATAAATGAAAAGGAGTAATGTACTTTCTGCATATCTCCTGCATGTCATAAAAGTTGACAATGAAGGGCAGGAGTTGCGGTGGTAATCTGCCCCAACTCAACCTGCATTGTTACTTTTCATAAGTACAATCACCAGAAGGAGCTAAGAGAGGATTTTTCTTAAAGTTTCAGTCATTTGTTTCAGATGTTACCTCATTCATGCAGAAAAAAAAGCAAGTATAAAAGGAAATGTTTAGTAGAGATGGGAGAAGAAAAGCTAAAGCTGGAAGTAAATTCAATGACCATACTGTTAATCATCAACCAAATTAAGATCAGGTGAAGTCAAGTTGGATTAGGTTGAATTTAATAGGAGTATGAGTTAGGTAGAAAAAGTCAAAACAATAAGTAAGACTGAGTTATATATGGTAAACAGTTCTCTCCTGACCACTTACTCCTATGGCACAGAGAACAGTATGCTTACTCAGCTTAATGACTATCCATTTTTCTGACCGGATATATTCAATAATATTCCTTCCCGAGTTGAGAAATGTCGTTTATTACATAGTATCAACACTCTCTCCTTACCGGTACATTATAATTACACTTGCATTAAGTCCCTGAAGGAAAAGAACCCCAAAAGCTTGCCGAACAACTAACTTTAAAAACACCCAAATTAGATCTCCCTTACTCATCTTACGCACTTATGTGAAGAAACTTGGAGCACAAACATGTATTTGCATTCTAAGGATAATTCAGTAGTCATTTACAAATTTAATCATGACATTGTGAAGTAGGACGTAGTTTCCTCTGGCCACCAACGTCACCTGTTCCATGTGCCTTGTCATGAAAACAGCTGATCTGCTTGCCATGAAATCAGGTGTTTCCATAACTCATTTATCAGCAGTTAAAAGTCTTACTGCTTCACCTGACCGATTTCTGATACAGAATTGATTGTAAAGTCTACAAAAAGCATCATCTGCACCTATAATTACCTTCCTTTTCTTCGTTGGACATTATGAATAATTTGACGCGACGGAGTCTAGAACGAAAATGCGTTGTCCGGACCAAAACAACAACAATCACATGAGAATTTAGGTCCATTTTTAATATCTTATTTATAAAGCATCACTATTTTATAATATAAATCTTATCGTACAAGATTAATGAAATCTAACTTTATTTTACATACGTAAAAACTTTTAGATTCATGGCTGTAAAACAAGCTCAGTTGAACGCTATTTTCGTTTAGTCAAACAAACATGGCTGACGCTAGCTTAGACGACATAATCAAACGGCGGAAAATTCGCCCTTCAAATCAGCAAGGAAATAGGTATGGGATCTAAATATGAGTGAAGCTCAAAGCTGTGTACGGATTATCTCTTTATAATGCGTTAGTAAAATTAACAGTGTTTCGGAGGGTAAAGGTTTAATGTATCTTTGGGGTATCGTAAGTCTCGTGCCCCCTGAGTTCGTGTAGTTACGTGTAAACAATTGATAAAATTTAAGAAAACTGAATACCTAGAGACACACAAGTGGTTTATAGCACTAGTGTCAGTATGTATGATTTAATTGGCATTGAAACTATTGCCCATAACTAGTTCGTTAACATTTAGAAAGTAGTGTTTGATATTTGTGAAAAAGCTATTTCAGGCCATTTGTGTTAAGGATCTCCATTTTGTTGATTTTAGCTGTACAGTTTGAAATTTATGCTGTATATTGTTGCTAAATTTTCTTTTTATAGTGTACAACGGCTTCTCCCATATACTATATTATTCAGTTAAACTAGTTGATAATTTGCATTTTTATCTGCACTGCTGGGTCACGCTATTTGCCAACTTGTTTATTGTTGTTTCAAATTTATTATAGTATTTTTCGACCTTTCCTTTAGGAGGAAAGTTTATGCAGATTTTGAGATATATTCAAATATTGATTTTGATGATCAATTTTAATTGCACAAAGTCCTTTGATGACATGGAAGAGCTCATATCCATTGTCATCTTGAGGTCTTTTCAAATTTTCCTGTAGTAGAGAAGTTTATAGAAATATCAAAATTCATATAATTATTAATCATGATGTAACCTTGGATAATTCAGCAAGTCACCAGTAATCATAGTGTTAGTGTATAAGTATGATTTAACGTGTCTTATAGATCAGAAAGAATCGTTTATCTGGCTGTGCTGAACTGCATTGATTGGATGTGTTGTTGGATTTAAAAATGCGACCTCTGGTGATTTGTAATGAACTAATGTGGATGGCATCACAATAGCAGAATGTATATTGCAAAAAGCAAACTCCCACCATAATCATATGTGGTTTTGAACATTCTTTATACCGTACCATTTCAAACTTTTGTGTTCCACTTGTATTTCTTTGTATTCCTGCATTAAGCTCTATTTTGCCATTTTAGGAGATTATACTAATGTACTGTCCTCCATGGTTTGATCTCAAACAAAAAATATGGAAGCATCATTAGAGTTGCCTGGATCCATCCCATACCATATATAGCTCATCAGTAGTTAGAACATTAAAGAAAATAAAATATGCTGTATGGTTTCATTTAATTTGATATGTGAGGGTGTTAGATGGACTGGGGAGAGCCAGTGCTGGTGGCATAAGTGCTCTACGTACGTATGTGATAAATATGTTTTTCCTGTTTGTGATTGTAGTCTATATAATATACTGTCCATCTAATCACATTGCATATTTTATCATTTCAAGATGTGCATTCGTATGTGTTAATGATAAATTTTTTATTACATATTTTACATATACTTTACCTTCCTATCCTAGGAGTCCCAGTTTTATGTATACTATTTTACTTAATGTTTTTTCATGATTTTTTGTCTTTTACACTAATAGAATTTTAGTTTACATAATAGATAGCTTTAGTTACTCTAAAAGCATCAACATTCATAACTTTTTTCTTTTTTTTTTATAAAATTAACTACATTATTGAGCACTAAAACCATTCCTCCCACCTAGATGACATATGTACGCTCTCATTATTGCCCTGGGTGACTGAGATGAGACATATTTTTACCAACTGTGGCAGTATTGCTTCTAGTCACGTTTAGATAATTGTCTGAAACAAACAGCTGAGATTTCAATGGACATGGGATGCTTTGATTGAATTTCTGACAGTGGGAGCAGGGCTATAAGGTTCATCACACAACACAAGGAGCAGCTTAAAGTTTAAGAGGCCTTTATCACCATAGATAGCCAAGGAAATTACAACACTGAAAAATGTGATAGCTCTTGAAAGATAGTTTTATCATTTTTCAGATCATTTCAAAGTTCATGTAGCCCAGCTATGCTCCAAACATTCAAGCACCCACATTTGTACATCTGTCCTTAGTTCATGTTTACCCATGTGCTGCACTGACTGCCTCAAACATAAGGTTATTATGAGAATTATATATATATATTTTTTTTTTTCTTATCATGCGTGCTTATTGCTAGGGGAAGGAAAAGATTGTCTAAGTAGAGCACCAACACTAAGTTTCTTCACTTTGAAATCCATAAGATTTTTTTCAGTATTTTACACAGATACATAATTTTAGTTTTCATTCCCCTTTAGATTTTTTTTTTTTTTTTTTTTTTTCCACAGGTGCCAATAACTTTTGACTAGTTTTAGGTCATAGAACACCTTCAAAAGAAAGTGTTGAAACATTTTTCAGTATTTTACTGTTGATGGTTTAATTGAAGTTATTCAAGAAATGCCAAGGCCTTTGTGTTGTAGGAAAGAATTACAATTGATGATTAAAATATCTGTATTCATTAAGGGACTAATGGTCATGAAGAAACCATGACTATGATTTTGAGAACATTGTGAACTTTGCTGTAAAGTTCAAAGATCATCAGTTTGCTTTGGTAATTTTCTGAGTATTAGAAAAATAGGCACATCTGCCAAGACACCCCTCATAAGAGATTAGATAAGTTTAGATAAGGTTTAGTCTATCTTCAGGAATTTATCTTGTGGTGTACTGCATATATAATAAACATTTATACATCTCTTTCTGGGATGATTTAAGTTAGAGCTAAAGATTATCTCTAAAAATGGAATTTCAAATTTGTGGTAGACATGGCCCATCAAATTCAATCCATACATAGTGACAGTCTCTTTAAAACTGTGAACTTAATAGTGGACCAAAGGAAACTGTTTATGCTATTATCATCATTCTTCTTGTTGGTATCATTAAAAGTAGATTATTGAAAATCCCTGTTCATTTATATTTCCACCAACATGGACCATGAGTTTCCAGATTGACAGCTCTGTCTACTTTTGGCTGTTGTAGCCCATATTATTGCTTTGTCATTGCTCTTATATCTGGAATGAGCAATAAAGTTCTTCCTTTTTCCAGTTAATTGTTTAATATTTTTATTAAGTCTTCTGCACATACTAATATTGCAGAGTGTGTAAATCTTACATAATTTAAACACGTGTGTGTCAGTGCATCACCTCAGTAAGTCCTAGGATCAAGGTAGAATGATCCACGTTTTAGGTGTCATGTATAATGCACCGAAATCAGAGCCCTCCTGTCCGCAAGCAGACCCCACCTATCTGTGGTTTCACCTGACTGCTTCATACATTCTGGTACAGCCCAGAGATACCTCATGATTAGTGAGCCCCAGCTTCATTAAAACTTCTTAATTCTCCATCCCAGTATACTAGCTTCCCTCCCTCACTCTCAGTCCTTCAATACTTGCATCATCAGACTTATTAGAAGGTACTGTGGCTAGTTGGAAATTTTAGGGGGATTTTGATGCTGGTTATTAAATTTGTAAAGGTGAGTACTGTATAGGAATCCCTTTGTTCCCATTTAGAGGTTTACCATGTGTAGTGGTTTACTGTATTATGTATTATGACTAACAAAGCGTGAATCCACACAGTCTTCATGGTCTACTGATTCAGTTTTTGGGTTTTGATTTAGTTTAGGTAGGTGACATATTTTCCTAGCCTATATATTCATATAAGTGTTTGGAGAAGGTTTTATGTTAGTGGGGATACTCTTAAGTAGATTGATCTCAGGAAAAGTGTTTTATACATTGGACATGCATGGAAATTTATTTTATGTGGTATATAGCAGAATCTCAGTATCATAATAAGTTTTGCTGATGAATGCTAAGGCCAGTGATAAGGATTATATTTAAGTACCTGAAGAACTGATAGAGACATCTTTTGAATAAAGAAGTAGATTTATATTCCACTAATTGATGCCCATCCTGTGACACAGCTAAAGTTTAGTGTGGGTTAAAAAGTACAAAACCCTGGATGAAAAGAATCCTCACTCTGACTTTTAGTGCTCTGTGCTTTGAGCTGTGGAGTAATTGATAATTCAGTGTAATACTTCATTGCAATATCTTATACTTTACTATTTCCAGAACAAACATCAATGGTGCCTTAGGAAGAAATCGGCCACCATTAAAAGGTCGACTCAATCACTCAGTTCGTTCAGATCTTGGAATATTGCCTAAGGTTTGTTAGACATGAATTTATCATCACTGTGTACATGTTTACAGAGATGTAAATGAAAAATTCTGTGCAAAATATTAAAGCAGTTTTGTATCTGACATAGACAGAATTTTTAATCTGCTGTCACTATGATGCTTGTCAGAATTGTTTTGCAAAATGTATCTCCAGGTGGGTGGTGATGTAAGGAACAAAATTATCCAGAAGAAGAGGCTGCGACTCAGAGATGCTCGTGATCGCCTTGCAGAAATTGCCAAACAAGGAGATGCCAGGGACAGGATCAACAAGATGAGGAAAAAAACAGGCACACAGTCTAACCTAGTGAAGAAATTGAACACACAATCTAATTTGATGAAGAAAGTGAGCACTGAGTCAAGCCAAGTAAAGAAAGTGAGGATCTTGTGTACTTTCTGTTTGATGTAGAAATAGCATTTGTTAATAAGATGGCCTTAAATTGCATGTTAATCTCCACCCTCTCAGAACTGTTTGGAATAGTTTTGCAACTTGTTATATTTCCTGCACTTCAAAATATTTTATTCTAAGCTTTATAGTAAATCAAGAAGATGTGTAGTATGAATTATTTTAGAAAGGGCATTCGATACCATAAAACTGGAAGTCAGTTACCCCATAATCATCTTATCAAATCGCCATCCACTGAGAGCCCACTTATACAGTGAAAGATGATTCGATTTACCGGTCACATTATACATTGTTTCTACTGACACCTGTTTAACCCTAGCCCATGGTTGGTAGCAAACCAACTGGAAGGTGACCAGCCAGCTGGCCCTACAATATGACCTTTCAAGATACCCAGCATAACTTATATGGGAAAGAAAAATGTTGAGATGTTAGTAGCATGTTTTTGTTGAGTAAAGGGTTGAGATAACATTAATTGTGGCCAGGTCAGAGATGTTAGTAGTATGTTTCTGTTGAGTAAAGGGTTGAGATCACGTTAATTGTGGCCAGGTCATTATGGTTGTCCATCATCTAATTAAGGAAAATATGAGATACTTTGACACAGTGTTCAAATTTGATGCAAGGTTATGTATGCTATGTTATAGCCTGTAACCTTACCATCTTTTAGAGTCTGGTCTGTAAACGCTTAAGGGACTAAAATTAATGTTGGCTGTCTTTTTCTCATACTGTAATTTCCTTTCATATGAAATAGCCATGATTAGGGCATGTTTTTGCCCGTACCATGTTGGTTAACATAAAGAAATTTTATTCCTTTGATAGGCTTCTGAAATTCTGACCCAATGGCAAAATCTGTGTTTTTGCAATAGCAATATCAAATACTTGGTTGACTGCCAATACTAAAAAGAACAGTTATTGGTTATCTGTTAAGAATGTGATAAGAATATTCTGACTTGTCCTTAACTATAGTATTCTATATCATTGTGGTGTCTTGGAATATGTTTGATATACTCAAAATTTGTCATTTTCCATCTTCTTAGTCTTAACCATATCTATTGTATACTTTATCTATATTTTTCAGATCCCAATTGGATGGAAGAACCCCGGTATTGTGGAGAAAAGTATTCGAAATGAGAACAGTTCATCAAGTAAGTTGCAGGTTTCTAAAGATATTTATATTGAAAGTATTTAAAAGCAATAGAGATCTAAGGTGTTATTGGACCCCAGTGCATGTTGTTATAATAGAAGTGAAAACACCGTCAGTGAGGTTGTATCATCATCAGTGAATGAAGATGAGTAAAGTTTCATTGAAGAACTTTTTGCTCCAAAGTTCATTTACCTCTTTCTGATTGGAACACACCCATGATGCTTCCCATAGAATGGGTCTGGGAGTTGTATGATTAAACTGATTGAGAACTTATTTAAACTCAAGTGGAATGAGTTGCTTTTGTATTATGTACATTATAGTATCTCATTTTACATTTATATATGCAATGCTCTGTTGTGCAAAAATCTTTATTTTTGCCATTAATGATTTCTCATCTAACCCTATTCACTTTTATGCTAATGGTTCCAATCTACAAACTTTAATAAACCTTCTTTTCAACATTGTAATATTCCTTCTTTTTTATTCTGAACATATATCCTTTCTCACTTCGGACATTAGTAGCATCTCAGAGTGGGGAAGTAGTAACCTGTTACAATTCATAAGTACTAATGTGCAATTTCTCCCTCTATCTCTGAGTTTCATTCATTTTGTTTTAATATTTTTCGAAACACCACAGTTCAACAGTGATTATCAAAGATATATTGGGCATAACCATAACCTCCACTCTCTCTTGAAAATCCCCCATAATTGATAATACAAAGCCTTTCCTGAAAGCAGGAAGTGCTGTATAGTTACTGTAATTATTTTTCTTGTGAGCAGCTGTTCCATATTTCCTGTTAGAAAGAGTGGAACCAAAAGATGTCTGTTATTACTTTTCTAAACATTACTTTGCAATGTTCCCATTCTGTCTACTGTAGTGTTGCTGCCTGCTCCATTTTCCACAAGTATTATTTTAGCTTCTCTCATAAGTTGTCTGCATGTGTCTGTGTCACCAAGCCTTGGACCCGTGGCATATACCTGGCTGCTCTCTCCTGTACTTTCTTTGAGATGACTGGCTACACCAGGATTTACCATTATGTTATGTCCTCTTCTTTTCAAACGAGAGATTGCAAGATATTCTGGTCACGGATGAATGTATTTGATGGTATAGAACTCCCGATGGATGTATGGATGTGAGTCATGGGTCCCAGATGACAAAGTGTTGAAGAGGATAAATGAGTTGGAAATGAAATATTAGAGGACAGCGTGTGGTGTTAGGAGGGTTGATCAAATATATGATAGGGTAAGAGAAAGGTGCAGCAGGAAGAGAAGTATATGTGAGAGAGCTGAAGAGGATGCAATTACACACTCTCTCACCTTATAAGACATGACTTTTTTATTATCATTTTACTTTGTTACAGATTTACTTTATGTGGTATGTTTTTTTCTCTTTTTTTTTCTCTCTTTTCATTTTACTTTGTTTCAGATTTACAAGGTAAGACACAGATGCAGGGATCTTCATTGATAAGAACTGTGTCCGGTGGAAATAGAAGTATCGGGAAAGGTGTTATTGTTCGAGGGAAACCTAGTGCCATTTCAAGAAATTCGCCTGCCATTGGTAGACCACAGTCTGTCTCAAAGACTGCTGATGGCAGCCGATATCACCCACTTCCAAACAATCCACATGTTGTTACAATCAAGAACGAGAAGGCAGATCTCTTGTATACTCGGGCATTGAAAAGGTATAACTTCTTTGGTTAATAGGCATACTTACTTCATTATTGTATCGTCCTTCTGATTTGCTTTTCCTTTTTCAAATTACTTTAAAATGAAAAAAGATTACCATACACCATCATTAAAACCATTATCCATAGAAACAGCAATCATATCTTCCACTATTTTTATGAATATCAGGTAGGTACAAATGCTGAACATCCTTTAAATTACATTTTCTTGGCCCATCTCTTGTAACATTATGCACAGACATGCTCCTTGCTTTCTTCAAATATTACAATTTCAAGCAAATTTCCTTCCACATAAACTTTAAAGAAATTTACATTTTGTCTCCATACAGTACCTCATTCTATCTCAGTTTAGAAGAAATCTTTAGATCCTTACTTTTTAATAAATATTTTAATTGGAAGTCTTAAAAACTTTGAAATTTAGGTATCAGTTACTCTTTATGTTGATGTTTCTTGATAAGTGTAACTTTTGATGCATATGATTTTTTTTATTGACTCATATTTTTTAATTCTCAAGTTTAAACATATTCTTGGCTGTCTTCATGCATTGCAGTTTGGTGCAAATTCTTATCCACGTAAACTTAAGTAATTCATATCCAGTTTCTCCATACTTTACCACTATCTGGCTCCATTTATATGAAAACATTAGATCCTTACTTTTCTAATACGGTAATCCCTCAATTTAACGGACTGATAGGGGGAAGGGGGTGTCTGTTAATGCCGAAAGTCCAGTAAATCGAATGTAGCCATTTTTTGATACAATATGTAGTAATACAATATGCAGTTCACTCGCTTTCTTTTAACCCCTCTATCACTTGATGTCATCTTGAATTGTAAAGATTGCAAAACTATTTAATATTCACAATTCTCTGTATACAACCTAACCAAACGATAGCTTGAGGCAGACTGAGGCCGAAACAAAGCAGTTATACCCTACGCTACCAGAAACAAGTGTGATATGAAATGTGCATTGTGTGGTGTTTAAGATTTCTGAATTTTTTTATTTTTTCAGTTATTATTGATTAATATGATATTATTTGTCCAGTCCATTATATCCAAAAACCATTACATTTGGGTCTGTTAAATCAGGGGTTTACTGTGCATGCATAATTAGAAGGTTGAAGGGATTTTACACTTGATCTGTTACTTGTCTGTAAATATTTTCAGAGTAAATTCTTAATGCATATGAATACTTAATCCTTTTGTGCCATACTTTCATGTGTTTATTATGTATGTGATGTCTGTTCCAATTGGAACTCCCTCAAAGGAGTGACCACAGCAACAGTCTCCATAACTTCATAATTATCATAATTAGTTCAGCAAATTGACATAACAAGATCCATCATTGTAGCAATTATCAGTATAAATATAAAGGATTGGTGCTGTATGTGATTTGTGTTGTATTTGGTATGCAGCACAATATTCCTCTTTACTATGGATAGTCAAAAAAATCTCATCTGGCTGCCACTTCCCATAGATTGTGTGTGAAGATCAGCCACACAAGAGTTGACTGTCATGACACTTCATTTCCTCGAACAGCAGAGCAGTGCAATTTTCTTCTTTCATCTTTTCTCCCATCCTATAATATTTCCACCTCAAAGAGTTGCGTATACAACTCCTGAAGATTTTTTTTTTTCCCCTCTCTCCATAATACGGGCATATATAATCCATGCCATGTTGGTTACTGAAAATTAAAGTCAAAGGTACATTTTTCTTTTTTCTGTTTCAGTCTGTACTTTTATGATTTATTAAGCCTGATTTTTGTTATGTAGTTACAGACAGCGTGAAATGAGGTCACCGCCGATGAAATTCTTTGCTCGCAGTCCACCCATTAGGTCTATGGGACTGTCTACAACAATGTCTTATAATCCTGGATTAAGTGGAATGCGATCAGATGCTATGACTCGAGGATGGTCTCCAGAGCATCATATATATCATACCAGGCGATCACCAGAGCCAGAGGAGATACGTCCAACTCGTCTCAGAATCACAACTGCAAATAATTACAGGGTAAGGACTGTAAAACATATATACATTCAAGGATGTATGTTTAGATGTGCTGAAACAGGTTTGGAGAATGCTAGCTAACAATTGATTTATTCCCCCAATTACATCTGGGGATAGAGGAGAAAGAACATTGCCTGCCTATCTCTTGCATGTAGCAGAAGGCTGCTTATAGGAGCAGAAGCAAGGGGCTGAAAATCATGCATGGTGTTGTTACCACAGTCAAGTGGTGACCAGATCATTAGGTTAGGGAACTGAAAGAAGTGCATAATCAAAGCAAACATTATAAGTGTGAAAATGGCAGGGATTGTACACTAAAGATCATGATCTGAAATACTTGTGCATGCACCATGCTGTAAGAATCTTAGTTATATTCATGTTATGGATGGATTTTTAAATTCATGTCACCCTTCCTTAACGGGAATAAACATTAATGATCTTGTATCTTCCTATAATAGGAACCAAGTCCGCACTATAGTGATGACTGGGACTCACCAACCAGATTACCAGCAAGATTGCCATCAAGAATGCTTGCTGCAAGGCTGCCAGCAGAAATTCCTGATAGATTAGCAGTCAGAGTCCCGGCAAAAAAAAGGTATGAGCAGAATAACTTTGTCCATCATTTTCATGAATTACCTTTTCAGCCCTCTGGCCAGCCAGGAATCAAGCTGGTTAACTATATATTCAGAATGATCAAATAATGACAAGGCATCTGCCAAGTCTTTGAATTCAGACTAGCTCCAGAGGACTTTCCCTCACTTATCCCATCCACATGTCCAAACTATTTTAGTACACTGTCTTTAGACATCTCAGCCATATCCTTCATATTACCACTCCACTCCTTGAACCTATCACTTCATACTCAAATCAACCATCTTTATGCCACGTATTGTTTTATAGCATCTCATTTCCAGCACATTCACCCTTTTGCATACTTTTTTCTAGAGCCAAAGCCCCACAACCATACAGCACTTGGGATTACTTTCCCATCAGACATGCTTATCTTTACCCTCACTGTGCCCTCTCTTTCCTTTCCATCCAATTTGATTAGGCTTAATGAATGGTATCATTTGATACTACTAAAGCATTTGAACCAATTTTTGGCTAAGAATATTCACAATTCTTGATATTCAGGGGCAGAACCATCACCATAAAGTAATTGTTCATATCTGCATGAAATGATTGTTAAGCTCGACCTTTCAAGTAACTACTTAAGCTGTAAATGAAATTGATCCCTACCTTTCTAAAGCACTGCTCATACATTTATAGGGTTTTGTGTTTCAGAGAGTTGTCAAAAACATTTTTATTTATCAGCTTCCTCTCTCTCATTTCTAGCCCTGTTCATCATTTTCTTCACTGCTCTGTTGCATCTCTCTCTTCTAGGAATATTACCATGATTTCTCCTGGGAGTTGGCTGTTTGCTCGCTCCGTGGTTTAATAGGGATAGGATATGCACCATATGTAAAACCACTACATTCCTTATATGTTGATTGACCATTAGGAACACAAGAACTATCAGACTGAATACTTGCTTCTTACCTCATGCAGCCAGAGTTTGGAGCGGTCTTTTGTGTTTTTTGTGATTTCTGCTGTACCCTCCAGTAAGATGGAGGGGTCATTTACATGGTGAGAATATATGTAACCCTAGAATTATCTGTAATGACTGAAGAAGGGATTGAATGATATTTTGATTGATGTTGTATCTTGACATTGATGGCCCTAATGATGCTGGCACTTGATAACCTAAAGCCCAGCCAACCATCCAAGCTCCTTTAAGATATTAGTAAATTGAAACTTGAAGAACAGGTGACCTTGTTCTGCTCTCTCCCCATGAGACTCAACCTTGATTGAACATGTTTTTTTTGTGCCTTTTTATGAAACAGAAATAATTATAACAGAAAGAACATATATGCGAAACAACTAAATTACGTGGAGTAAAACAGAAATCTATGTTCTTATATTTATATCTTTTTTTCCAGGCCTATTTATGATGTTGAATTAGATCCCCCAACCCGTCCAAAGAAGGTGGCCCCTCTTTCTTCTGGACTCATGGCTCGTTTGGACCATCCAGTGCGTCCTGCACCCGAAGAAGGAAAGGTAGGAGATTTATTTAAGTTTTTAAATGTATTTTACATGGAAGGTATCTTATATCCTACCATACTGTAGATGGAAAACAAAACAATATTATGACAACATTTGTTTAGAAGATTTTTTGAAATGGGAATTTTACATTTACCAGGTACTTGTGACTAATTTGCACCGCTGTGTTAGTGTAGAAGACATGGAAGAATTATTTGGCACTATTGGACCAATCCGTACCGCCAGGATGTTGAGGGAAGGTATTGCTGAGGCTGTCTTCATGAGCATGGAAGATGCCTACCGGTAAAGTATTACCAAACCCATACACATTTGCCTTGTGTCAAATAGAATCACATGTGGCAATCATACATCTTTGAATATTTTCTCTCTTTTATGGGACTCTTGCAGTTTAAGAGTTTCACTTCAGACAGTAGTGGAGAAGTGATGAATTCCTTTGGAGTGTGAAATGGGAAATAATGGAAAATCTGTTTATCTGATGTAAATGCCATTACATGCTTACATTATGGGGTGAGATTTGCAAAAATATTCAAAGTAACCATTTGTATGATTTTTATTAGCTAATTTGTTGTTATTTTCTTCAAGGGCGGTTGAAGTGTTCAACAACCGGCAGTTGGATGGGCAGCCTATGAGTGTGACTGTGGTGAATAAGAAGACCCAGTCATTGCCAGCAGCTCCTTTGCCTCCAGCACCTCCAAGAACACAAACTAAATCTGTTTTAAAAGCAGCCAGGTCAGTATTAGTTAAATGTCATTTTTATTTACCTTTTAGGGGATTATTATATTTTCAGAATGGTAGAATTTTATTAACGGATTATTTTTTAAGTATAGATAATTGTAAGTGGAACAGTTTTGGTGTCATGCAGGGTTCAGAATTCCTGTCGTACAGATAAGTACTTATTATCAGCCCATGGTCTCTAAACGGCAGTGGCTCATAGCCCCAACTAGGTGCTGTTTTACTTCAGATTGAGCATGATTAACATATGCAGCGTGATGAATATGACATTATATGTTGTGGCTTCTTACAAGATATAAACCTGTTTTAGATATCTTGTTTAATCATTGACCTAATTTTACATGATGGAGGAATATAACGCTCTTTGACACTCAAAAGTAGATGAAACCGTTCTTGCATTATCAAAGTAAATTATGTGCTCACATCCGACACTGGATATCCCTCGTGTTTTGTCGCATTTGTCATCACTGATGTTAAAGATAGTAAGTGCTTGAACGTACAAAAAACAAAGTGTTTCTTCATCTGTATCAGAAAAAAGTTTCTAGGTGCTTCATTGTCACATAGTGCTGATAGCACCAAGCTTCATTGGAATTTGAACCCTGCAGTGGCTACAGTAATGTATCCATGGCTGTTCCTAAATAGAATTTTCGATATTTGTGCAGTGCCTTTCTTATTGTGATATCCACCCTGAGCTCTAGTCTAGCTTGCTCTTTCTCTCCTGGGAGGTTGCCACCCCACTTACTGGGAAACAGTATTTAAAGTTGTGTGTATTTAGCAACTATTGAAGAAAAACAATTTTGGGGGGAGTACATACATCTTAGATGATGCATAATGCTTTTAGTTGTGTTAAACTGAATCCATTTTAGACTTCTTTGGATACAAGTTTTATAAAAAAAAAAAATGTATCTACATTGGAGCAAAATTTTCTTTTTTATATTAAAGTCCGCACTTATTTTAAGCAGTGAAGACATGTGCTGAACTTAATTAGGTATTTGATAATCTTCCAGTGTGTTTATTAGATGAAAGATTCATAAAGATTTGTCAGTGGGATCAGCCTTGAATTAGAAAGTACTGTATTGGAGGAATCAGCCTTAATGTATATTTGTGAAATGGCAGATGACCTAAGTACTTGGAGGCAATCAACTCTAGATCTTTTCACTGCTTTTGAACTGATCTGCTGGTCGTTTTATGAAAACATTTATTGATAAAAAGTAATGAGAAAGGTGAAAAAACTGTCTTATATTCTCATTTTCTTGGAAAAGTTGGGGTTTTATACTGAGTGGTGATTGGGATCATGGAGAATGGAGGTAAAGTTATGGTAGAATGAATTTGGGAAGTTTATCTATATATCAGTCTATATCTCTGACACCCGTTCCCTCTGGGAACGGCCATTGTGAGGATGGCCTTGGCAAAAGAGTCTCCACTTATCCTTGTCTTTACATGTCTCCCTCGCATACACCATTCCATGCATTTTCCCATCGACTCTTTCCATCCATTTTCTCAAATGAAGATATTTCATTTCTTAAGGGAGAAATTGTTTTTCATTTGAAAAAGACCCACTTTCCAGAGATTGGAAATTATGTCGTTGCATCTTCAGGTTGGAGATTGCAATACAAAGTCATAGAAATATGCATTGAAAAGCAGCTAGATGTTGATAGAAACAAATTTCATGAGTCAGCTGGGTCTTCTACAGTTTTATAGTTGTATTTCACTGTCTCTGTTGCAATTTTGAGTTTAAGAATACCGGCCATTTTCCAAACCTTTTAAATTTTGCTGAACTGGGCCAGATTCAGTTAGTCTTTCATAATCATAGGTTTTTGCAAACCATACATTACTAGGTTAAAGAAATCATACTGTGTATAAGTGAAAGTGGCTTACAGGACGCAGTTGATTATTAGTGCTTATACACCTGCCCGCAGAGGACTGACAAAGAGATGCAAGTGCTAATTGCTACAAATATGTGAATGTACACAATTCCTGGTGACATTAAATTTTTTTTACACCTCACTGAAAAGTGTTTAGCATGGAAGAATCCTACTGCTATGTTTACAGCAAATATAGGGCCAGTGAGATTTCTCTTTGGTTGATAGTCAGGAATATTGTATTATATGAGTTCTTAAACCTGAATACAGTCTTTTGAATTATAACATCATTCTGAATGTACACAACTAGTTCAGGATGAGGGTTCAGTCCACAGATGTGAAACTTTGTTGACAGTCCTCTGTAATTTTTTTCTATTATTTAGTAATTTTAACAACATAATCTAAAACTATGAAATGTATTAATAACTATGTACCAAGAAATCTTCATGTAGTAGTATGTAAATGATTGCTTAATTTGCATATGCTCTTATACTATCAGATGAAGGCAGTATAAATGGTTTATGGGCTTGATTAAGCTCTTGTACTTACTGATAATGTTTAAGATATCTTTCTTTACATGGTATCCCTTTCCTGTGGTATGGCAACCTCTCAGACAAGAGGAATTAGCTTGTCTAGGGACCTCACTTTAACAGGGATGTAACAGGCCCCTCCACATTACAGTAGATACTGTTAAACCATCCTTGTTTAGCTACAGGCTTGAGCTTAAAGTTTCATGACATTACAATAATATTGTGATGTGAGAGGAAGTAAAGTATTGTTTGTGCAGAAGAAAAAATATGTATATCAAAAAATATCTTATTTTCATATATTGTATGTATTTACCTCTATTTTTTTTCCCAAAAACACTTTGATTTGACAGTCTAATGAATAGATACACATTGGTATGGGTTGTATCTGAAAATAGCTTCGTTTGTGCTCAAAAGATTTACCCCATTACAGATGCAATAAAGGGAAGTTGACCCCCTTACCACCATGCTCCAGAAAATGTTCATGCCATTTAAAAATGTCTTTAAAAGCTCGTATAGAAAATATAAGGACAATATAATGAGTCTTCTCATTTATAAGCTTTTCATCTAATGTGTTTATGTTTAGTTACCTCATGATATAATTCAAGTTTGGAATTTTGTGTAAGTTAATTTTTTGAAAAACTTTTGAACAACAGTAACAAGGTATAAACTGAAATTTTTTTATATCAGAAAGCTCAGCAAAGTTGATGGCTCTAACATCCACACTTTGTTAGGACAGTGGACCAATCTGTGAAGAGGCTTTAGTGAATCCCATGTGATTATGCCCATTATTGAAGGTGCCTTAGGCTAGTGTCCTGCTTATTACTCTTTGATTAATCCTGATCCTGGAAGATACTTAATATATACTTTAGATAAAATGAACTGTTTGCAATGTGAAGTTCAGTTTTTATTATACTGAAACTTTATTTATCTGGAGTATTTATTGCTCATGGTGTTCTTGATATCATTGTTCTCTGTTTTATAGATATTATTACCTCAAAGGCTCAGTCATCTGTTCTTGGTGCTACTTCACAAAGGCAGGAATCAACCGACAGATATAAAGGAAAAACATTATTTTAGAACAAGACTCTTTGACATGCTGTCAGCAGGCTTAACTTGGCCCTATGAGGCAGTCAAGGTTTAAATGGAATAGTCACTAGCTTGGCTGTGGATGGTGGGCTTTGATTTAAGTGTATTATTCATGACAGCCAGTGAGTGGATGTGGGCTAAGGAGAATACTTCCCACTTATTCCCTGCATGTTGTAGAAGGCGACTAAAAGGGATGGGAGCAGGGGGCTGAAAATCCTCCCCTCCAGTTTTTACTTTTCCAAAAGAAGGAACAGAAGGGGGCCAAGTGAGGATTTTTTTTTTCCTTCTAAGGCTCAGTTCTCTCTTCTTGATGCTACCTCACTAATGTGGGAAATGGCAGATATGTATAATATATATATTTTTTTTTTTTTTCATACATATTCGCTGTTTCCCGCATTAGCGAGGTAGCGTTAAGAACAGAGGATTGAGCCTTAGAGG
>JAYMFT010257599.1:0-10813 GCA_038088735.1 Panulirus argus
ATATATATATTGCGGGGAAGGAGTTATACACTCGTGGGCCCCATCTCTTGAACATTTTCGTCTTCCATACAACTTCTGTGTTTGTGTGTGTGTGTGTGTGTGTGTGGCAGAGAGGACGCTGTCAGACACAGTGGCTTTGAGACGAACGGGAGAGAGGCGAGAGAGGAGGAAGAAGAGGAGAGGCGTGACTAGTGTGGGAGGCGGTGATGGGAACCCTCTCGCAGCCACCGTCTACGGCCACAATAAATCCCAGCACCGAAATTGAGTTTGGTGGTTATGGTCGCCAGGATGACCCAAGGTATGGCAGAAGGTGCCAGACTCGAGATGCGTGATGGCGCTACCTCAATAAAGTATAGTTTGTAGGGGGGAGTGCGAGTTATATGTTAAAATATGTTTTATACTCGGGGTTTGTGGGGGAGGGAGGGAAGGGGTGGTGTGCGAGTTATATGTTAAGATATGTTTTTATATTCGGGGGAAACCCCCGAGCGAAATTCGCGGAGAGAATTTCGTGGATATAATTAAGACTGGAGAATGTAATTATTGGATGAAGGCTTGATTGAGGCATTGATTAATAAGTGCCTTGAGTAGAAAGGACCGAGATGAGTTAATGAACAAGGCTGCGCGTGGAGATCCTCTTTGTTATTCTCTCTCTCTCTCTCTCTCTCTCTCTCTCGTTCGCTCTTACGAGCGTGAAAATATATCCAGCAAGATTCCTCTCTTCTAAGTGGGTAAAGCATATTTCGTTTCATATCATCAATTCGTTAGTCAAAAATACAAGTCTGCTCCGATTTAGTCATTAATATCACAACTGTATAGCCTGAAAAGAAAAAGAATAGTTTTCCTTAAGGAAAATAGATTGATCCTGTAGTCCTGGGTGATGAAGCGAATTCGCAACGACAAATATGCAATATAAACGACGTGACATAAACAAGTTACACTCTCTAGGTATCAAAAGATAGACGGAAAACGAGAAAACACCATATATGTATCATTATTTGACAGGATTACGTGGGGGAAGAGTTACGCATAAACAGTAATAAAGAAGAAAATGAAAGAATTAGAAGAGAAAAAGACTAGAGAGAGAGAGAGAGAGTTGAGGTGGTGTCCCCGCCGAGTGATATAAGGCTGTTGAGCATGACACCGAGGAGCTCAGCCCTGGTCCAGTGGCGGTAAGGTGAGGTTTATGGCATGTCAGGGTATACAGTTGAGAGGAGGTGAGGCGCCGATTGGAAAACGAGTCAGCTTGAGATGAAAAGAGTGACGTAGGAGGGAAAATTGTCTCCTTGAATTTGTCTTTTCCCGAGAGTCCAATTATGTTTCCAGTTGTTTTTTTTTTATCATTCATAAGTATTTCAAGTACGTCATCAGAGAAAGTTTCTGATTTTTTTTTTCTATTCGATAAATATTCATCAATCAGACAGTTCATCACGAAGTTATAGATCACTGAAGAAGAATGGAGTGAAGAGAATAACGAAATGGTAGATAATCAGCAGAAACAGAAAACATATAACTATAAATACGAATGATCATGATTCGCTTCGTGGCCATGATCGTATTGAAGATGTTTGGAGATCGCCTATGATTCTACACGGTGCTTGCCAGCTGTAAAAGACTTTATATACTGTTAGTGATGGGAAGTGACGTAGTGGCAAAGGTGGAAAGGCGTTGTCTGCTGTCGTGGCTGAACTATTGTGTAACGAGTATTAAAAAAACCACTCATGCAAGGCGTTGAACCGACCGAGTTTGCTTACCTTTGGTGCCGGCTAGTTAAGGAGGCCGGGAGCGAGGCTCCCGAACATTAGTGTGTGGAAAAGCTTAAGATACAATTACTGGCTAAACGATATAGAGAGCGAAGTGGTGCATGACGATAGACTTTAGAAGCAGAAGAAGACCACCTGCCTAAAGACGTAGCTAACAAGCTTCCGAAGGAACTCGACTAGGAAGCAAAAACAGATTTCCTTTAGTTCTATAGTATGAAATGAACTCTTTTTTATACGTTATAACCTCAAGCGGCATCCAGATATAATTACACACGATCAGGAAACTAAGGATAATCTAGAAAATGCCCATTTCATCCTCGGGGAGAAGCAGATACATAAAGTGGAGAAGATTGCTACAGTCAGACTAAGTATTAACATGGTGGCAACGTTTCTACTTGATTACTCCGTGGATCATCCCGTGTTGGAGAAGCTGCCATAGGTGCCGGAGGCAGAGTGAAGGACTGTCGGTAAGGACACCTTCCATAGCAACCAGGTGATCCTAGACCGGGGAGAAGTGGCGCTAGAGGGAATAATCAAGTGCACGTTTCCGAATCGACTGAGGCATTACAGGTGTCAGAAGCTTGGGTACGTGAGAGCTGGAGGCACATTCAGGAACGCAGGGAAAAGGCGGGGAAGCGGTGAAGGTTGTACGTCCAAACTACCAAGGGATCATTATGTCTTCACTCGAAGCTGACCGCTAATGTATCGAACAAAGTTTCATAGAAATCGAGATTCTATGAGACGGCAGTTTGTCCTTACCATGTCAAAAGCTTCATATGAACCTCTTTCGACAAGGGAAATGCAGACGAAAGGTTCCGAAACATCTCAGCAGGTAGCGGTTCCACAGTCTAGACTCTGATGAAAACTCTTACAAAAGTTTTTTTTTTTCTGATATCCATCCAAAACTAAAACAGTCGTATTCAGTGGAGAAAACGGTAGACGGTACAGGGAAGGACATACAACTAGTACACCAAACGATCATCTTGCTGAAGGAGAACGCAACTGTTTCGAATCCCTTTGAACTACAGATCAGAATTCTACAAGTGAAAAATTGCCGATCCTCAGCAACAGAATCGGGAACAGAGGGGAAGTTAACTCTATCAAGAAGCACATAAAATTGTGACCAGAATCCAGAAACCAGTTAAGAAGACACCTGAATAGAGTAGCAGATAGCGTTAGTCAGCAGCAGAGGCAAGACCACCACTCAACCCATAAAAGTTACAATCCACACAGAAGCTAAAGTACAAACATCTGTTATACGCACAATCCGACATTGGAACAAGAGCAAACCGACATATTACTGCCACGAAAGATGAGCATCCACCAGCTTGTATAATGCTTTTCCTCAAAATCTCTTAGTTTTGCTGGAAACTGTGTTGTAAATATTTCCCGTATAATTCTCGTTTGATTGTAGTTGTATATGCAGATTTACTCCTGTTACATTTTTATATTGACTGCAAGTGTACAGATCCTGAATTATTGGTGTTTTATTAACAGCGCAATCTTTCTGCTATACCATTATAGAGAAATGAACGGAGAAAGTAGCACAGAAACAGATGAATACGAGGATCTCTTTCAATTATCGCCAGTAAAAGGTGCGTGGGTTGTGGTGGCTGCGTTTGTCTGGTCGCTCTTGTTAATGGTGTGAGTACGCAGGCATGCTGAACTAGGAGTCCTGTTTGGACAATTTAAGGGAAGGACGTTTGTCAATATCCTAAGATTTGTGTACGTGTTACGGTTGTGTGTGGATATTGCTAAATATTTATGGCCGAAGTCTGAACGCTGAGGCGAAATAATGAACAAAGTAACTGCCTATAATTTGTAATTTGCGCCGTATGACGTACTATGGAGTTGCCAATTGATAGAATAACTCTCTTATATCAATAACTTAGATACTTGACGGACTTAGATACTAGATATATGTAAATTTATTGTCGAATGTGAGCTAAAGATTCATGGCGAAATAACTCACGGTAGCGAAACAAAGTATCCGGAAATGTCCGTCTGATTTATCACCATATCAATAAGTCACGGATATCGCACACCCTCACCTCCCTCCCTCCCTCACGAGGGAGGGTATCACGCAGGGGCTGCTCGAAGAGACGCCTCAGCAACGTGGCTGATGAGAACGTGGTCGATTTTTATCGTCTGTTTATTGTCTACGTCAGGCTACTGCAGATGAAGTTTCTGTTGAATTGTGTGAGTCGCAGTTAACATTGTGAAAATCTGTCCTATATGTGTTAAAAGCCCCACAATAGATGTATGGAGTGAACTTAAACTTCTATTCTTCACACACTCCTTGCTTCCCAAATCACCGCCATCTTAGTCCAGTAAGTAGTTATTTTCATTAATTTCTCACAGTTTACGAAGCTGCTATTTTTACAGGCTACTCTTTTTGTTTTATCCACGGTGTTGCCCGCTGCCAGCCAAGCAGGTAGGAGTAGAACTGGATGAGATGTTATATTTTCTTTAGTTGGATGAAATACACACTGTTAAGTAGTTGACATGTTCCAGGTTTGTTTCTAGACTTGATTATATGGTCTTGGGTTCCATGTATCTTGTAAGCCTAGTTGATAGACGGGTTCGCCTTGACACAGTTTTTGTAGAAACCTCGCGTGTACGTAGTACGTCTTTTTAACTTGTATGACCGACTCTGTAACTGTTTACAGTATTTACTCCGCAGTTGCCCATCCCGCTTGATTTCTTCTCTTTTTTTTAATTGTATGCCAAAATGCATTTAATCATTCGGAGAGGAATGGAATGAGCTAAGTGTTTGATCGTTTTTGTGGGGAGGCCTGACAGAGACGAGGGTTATCTGTGGTTACCGGTTACCCATACTAGTGGGAATATGTGAATGGCGTGTGCAAAGTTCTTGAGGGGATAGGTTTGGAAGTGATCCTTTCTTGGTACTGGAATTAATAAGCATTTGTGAGGAGTGGGAACTGGTGTGTGTGTGTGTGTGTGCGTGTGTGTGTGTGTGATTCATGGGGAAACATTCTGATGAGTGATGGAGAGAGTGTATGGAGAGACAATGATAAACCGTGATTATGTCACTATTTGCAGAAGGCTATCGTTTACGGAGGTTAGGCTTGCTCAGCAGCGGCAGGCGATACAGCCCAACCTTAGATCAACCGAGTATAAGTCGGAGACAAACTTCTGGGCGCCAACGGTAACTTCAGAGGTTCGAAACAAATGTAAAACAATTGAATGAAAGTTTTAGATGCATTTACCCTTAAAGTGAACGATTTGGCCATTTTAACATAGAAGCAAACCACAATTAGGGAAGAAATGAAAATATGTTGTGCAGTAACGAAGTTGATGTGACTGCCAAGGTTAGAGACGTGCCTGCCTGTTTCTCGGTCAGTAATAGATAGCCTACTTTTTCGTTAGGGAAATATGAAATACAATTTTATATGGTTGCTGTACCAGATTACCTCGTTGAGGACTTTGCTGATGTGAGTGTCTGTCGAATCTTATAAACAATATGGTCATATTCATGTACAAAAACAGGTGTATAGGAGGAGGACTGTTCCAAATACGAAAGGAAAAAAATTGCAGGCATGGCGATCCAAGTTTAAAAAACTAGAACAAGCACAAACGCCAAATTGATCTGTGTTGCTTCGGTCTCGTGGGCTCGGCAAATATATTTATAAAAAGAAAGATGCACAAAGAAAGATGCACCGAGCTAAGATTATTGTGATCTATCAGCTTACCTACGCTTCAAAACTACCTTCGTATAGAGTGATTTTTGATACGTAAATTCAGTGTTTAGAAAGTAGTGGCTGTGGAGCGTGTTTTGGAGCATTTATTGTGTATTCTTGAATATTAGATGAGGCTATAGTACTCGATATGGGTTTCAGATTATCATACTTGAGAGGCAGAGTTATCCCAGAAAGAGGCTCTGGTCATTACTCTTAAGTGGCAGAGTTATCACCCTCACGGGGGTTTGATCCTCCCCGTGATCCGGTAGGAGGGCTACAGGAGCCATAAATTGTGGACGGATCTTCGCGGTATGGTGGAGGTGTCTACGATCTGATCCCTGAGCTTGTTGAAGGTGTCTGCCGACATCCTTCGCCTCCTGAATAGGAATGTTGACTACTTTACCAGTTGCCGGGCCGCTGGTGACACACACACACACTGAGGCCTTGTAGCAACAGTGGCGTCTGCGGGCGCTCAGTGCACTCGTCATTCACACATGGGTGTGCTTGGGTGTGAGGAAGAGTCAGGTGGCAGTAATGGTTTGCTGGTGACTAATGATTTTAGAACTGCTGATGTTTAAATTGTGCTATGGCTTGCCTCTCTCTCTCTCTCTCTCTCTCTCTCTCGTAGGTAGCAGATGGTAGGCAGCTACAGATCAGGGAAGTATGTCACCGGTACTACCCGCCAGGGTATAGAGAGGTTTTGTGACGGCTTTTGCGCAGTGAGTCAGCTCTTCAGATGATGGCAAGAGTCACTCCTTCAGCCCGAGCTGTTTTCTTGTCTTTCTTCCCTTACATGTGGGCTGCTTGCTCTCGGTCCACAAACGTACAGTCTATCCTCTCTTCACATGTAACTCGCACGACTTGTTCGTCAAAATTCTTTTGTTTTCCTGCGGTGACCGCTGCATGCTAGCTTTCCTATTTGGCAAAATATCGTCGTAAGTAGTCTTTCATAAGCAGCAACCGACCAGGGAGGTATTACCGGTACTACCCGCTGCGTATCGAGAGGATCTGTGAAGTCTGAAGTGTCACTCCTTTATCCCAGGTTACTCATTGCGTTTTTTCTTAGCATGTGGGCTGCTGCCGTTTATTCTACTGACATACAATCTCTCCATTTCGCGCATAACACTTGACAAACCTAGCTCACACGACTCGTTCTTGGTAACTCTACAAAGTTTTCTACGGGAAGCGCTACGTGCTACTTATTTTTTTTTTTGGCAAAATGTCTCAGTTAAATAAATATTATTATAAATGCACACAAAAAATACACTCAAACAAGCATTAACTTTTACTTAGGCATTCATGCGGAACCCGTCTGGTCTGTCAGTCTGAACCCGAGTTAACCCAACCCAACTCTTCTCGTAGTGACAGGCACTCACACTAAGTTATTCCACCCATCCACTGAGCAGGCACACATCATTTTACCATCCATCCATATAAATTGAACCCCTTAAACGAAAAATTGTAAATCGTATCACCCTAACGAAAACAAACGCTCCTTTCTTCCCATCATCTCGCTAATTTTATGTTCCTGCAGTTTGGTTAGAGGCGAATCCTGTAGTATTAAAAAGCATTTTAAGCCTAAAACAAAAAGTTTGCCCTCGATAACACCTTTTTTTTCTTTAACTGTAGACTGTGAAATGGAATCTTACAGCAACAGGTATATGAGGTGCAGTTTTGTATACTCTTATTAATTTATCTGGTGGGGACGCTCCCAGCATGATAATCATAGCTTTAAATCATAGCTTTATCGACTAGGGGAAAATATACAGTAACAATAGGCTTGTTGTTTAATCTCGACTTTTCAATTGAACGACTTCCATGGTCATTAACGCCGCCAGATTCATGTTACACCCGCCAGTCAAGGATACTTTAACACTCTTCTTCAGGTGTTTATGATAATTTAAAGCCCCTAAGACTCACACTGCATGTATGGTTCTTAAAAGACTATTCACGCTTGTAATGTATTTTATGACCCTTGGAGAAGTAACATGAGACTGTATTCACGCTTGTAATGTATTTTATGATCCTTGTAGAAGTAACATGGGACTGGGGTACCTTGTGAAGCACTTACAGTTAAGTGTAGGACTAAAGTAGGTACTGCCTCTTTATATAACTTAATGCTTAGCATCGTATTCTTTGGGTTAAAGAGTTTCTTAACAGTATTGATTGAGACGAAAAGATGATCATGTCAAATGAAACGGTGCTCATTGGTAAACAAAATACCCGAGTAACAATTGCAAAATCAGACACTTTTTGTTATAGTACAGTGCCTCGATGGCGCAGTAGGCAGCGCGTGAGTCTCATAATCTCAAGGTCGTGAGTTCGATCCTCACTCGGGGCAATGAGTTTTGATTTTGTTGTTATCTATATTATTAAGAAACTTTATTGTCTAAATAATTCTGCAAAAGACAGATTTCTTGATTTTAGTTTTAGGAATTGATATGTCGGCCTCTCTGAATGATGAATATCAGCAGCAGCGCTCGAGATGTATACAATAAGTATAGAATGAAGGGGTATTATTAGAGAAGATGTATTGCACCCTCCAGAACTACAGTGTTCAGTGCTATATGTTACTGAAAATCAATATCAGGACCGTGTGTGTGAGTGTATGTGTATGTAGAGACTCGCCGGGTCCAAGCCTGGCACGGACTTTTGTCCATAACACCCTGTTATCTGTTGTTGCCATAATTGTCACGGGTTTGGTTGTCATTACTTGCACAGGTAGACCCGTGTGTGATTTTGAGTGTATGGCCTCATATGTGCGTGTGAATGTGGGATAAATGTTACGACCTTTCATACAGGTATAAGATATTACATAGTATATTGTGACATCACGTGTTAAAATATTTTTTTACGATATAGAGGATGAATTTAAGAATACTACTTATGTTCTGTGTGGTGTGTGAAGAATCATGATTTTAAAGTAATTACAGTTTAAGCCTCTTTACCTCTAGGTTGAATACCACATTTATTCCATTGAATTTTGTGATCAGAAAAGATAAGGGAATGTTTCTTGCAGAACAATTGTGTTGATGATATTTGTCGCTTAAAGTGTTACTTATAAGTCTAAGTCTGTTACTGTTGGCTGAATTCATAACGTGGTTGAAAGTATTCTGGTATGTGTCTACAGTTGCTTAACTCTGAAAAGTAAAAAGGTGTCCTTCGAACCGGATTCGAACCAGTGACCTATGGATGTCTGCTAATTTTCCCACTACAGTCCACCGCTCTACCAACTGAGCTATCGAAGGGATGAAAGGGTGAACTGAACTCGTCGCTTCGAATCCTAACCTAGAAAGACTGGAATGCTTCGTTGGTGTTGTAGATAGTTATTTATCAACATTACATTTTGATTATCATTGACAATTAAATATTGATAGACTAGAGCTGTAAGATGGACGCTTTTACCTTCTTGTTAGATCGTGTTAGGTGCATAACTATCTGTACTAGCACCTTTTTGTTGTTGTACAGTCGATAGCTATCAGCTGCTATAATCTGCTCTTTCTGTACGCATCAGATATACATTCCAAGTCACGGCATTGTAAGTTGGATATGAAAGATAAAAACAGTATTATGATCACAAAGGTAGGATTAGAACCCCGAATGAATTGGTTCGTGTATTGTACTTAGTTGAATTTACTAGTTACTTATAGTTGAAGGATCATCAAGCCTTTTACTAACATGTATGTCCAACATACATATGATTTCATGCGTATGATTTTGGCATCACTGGTTATCAGTTGCAAAACGATCAAAAAGTCAGAATCCATAACCATTCACGTCGAACAGAAATCTCATTATAACAGCGTATCAATGACAACCCGTTGAACGGTATGCCATTGCTGGCATTGCCCTGATGTGTGAACTGCGTTACGTACGTATGTAGGTGTAATTCCTGCTCAGTCTTTGGTTGAGTTATGTATTTCGTAAAGTATAATGTATTAATTCAAATGATAATGTCATTGTAAGGGCGGGAGCACATACTGGGAATGTTTTTGTGTAGAAGTTGAGATACTTTGGATGCATTAGCTTCGGAAAAAGGTTTCCCGTGCCGGGAATCGAACCCGGGCCTCGCGGGTGAGAGCCGCGTATCCTAGCCACTAGACCACACGGGACGCTGGAAAGAGAGGTGTATACCTATGAATTTGTTTTTCTATCGTAACTGATACTACATATTTTTTGATAATTTGAAGTATATGAATGGGTAAATAGACATCCAGTACAGGTTCACGTGGCTGGAGATAAAGTATTGATTATCTTTCACAAGTATTGGTTGGCTGAATATATTTTGGTTGTTAGAGATCTTTGAAGTGTTTGCTTAGCGGACGCCTGGGAAAGCTGTAATAAAGTATAAGTAAAGGAGAGAGAGGAGTGTTAGTTTTGGGTTTCGATCGTAGTAGTAAGATTAACTGGAGTTGAAACCTTGATCTATCAGCAATCAGTCAGTTTGTATTTATGATTTTTGACTAAAATGGCTCTCGGTAGCTTTGTCACTAAGCTTAAATGCGTACCACAGGTCAGTTATCAGTATATGTACGATGCTTAAGGTTTAAATTTTTCAGCTTGTGTATTTTGTTGGACATAATAACTCGACAGCTGTAGGTCAATAAACCAGAATCTGCTACATACTAAAACTGGATCTGTATCGGTTGGATGTTATTTCAGCTTTAGGCGTATCTTCTGTCAGGGGTCATTAAGATTACCAAAGTCATTTTGTATCCCCAGTAGATAAACTTCAACACCAATAGGTAGTGAAGGAATAAGAATGTTGACCTCTTCATATCTGATTCGATTCTTTTGTGGTAACCGGATTGGTAAACATAATGTTTTAATGGCTCTTATATTATTTGTTCGGTGCACACCGCTTAAACCTAGTCTTGAAATAGTTTACTAATCTAGTGACTGCCAGTATAGGTGGATTCAGACGCTAATGATCTTTCACACTAATTTTTTTAAGTTATTCTATATGGTTTCCATTACATGTTTACATCAGGCCCCTATACCATTCAACATGCGATGATCTGTTACTAAACCCATAAGACGACGAAAGGGATTTTCAGTCTTTTTTTATTTTCATGGTGCTTACTCCTTTTTGTGGAGTTCCTGTACCTTCTCCATCCATGCAGGAGCAGGGAAATGATGGAGTTCTTTGGAGCAAGAAGTACCTGGATAAGACTGTATTCCTTTCCTGACCTTGACAGTGGTACATCCTTTGCCTGAGCCGGCTTCCTGCTTACAGTGAAACCGTTTGTAGATGTAGTCCACTAACATCAAGTTAAGTTACACACACACACACACACACACACACACACACACACACACACATATATATATATATATATATATATATATATA
>JAYMFT010257610.1:0-10813 GCA_038088735.1 Panulirus argus
ATATATAAGAGAGAAAAAACTGCTACACATAACTTGGATATGATAAATAAAAAGCAAAGAAAATATGTAAAATATATGGAAAAAAGTATATAGCATATACAAGTAAGGGATAACACCAAATCGAAAAAAAATTTAATATCTTGAGGGGTAGAATAAGCTACAGTCTAAATACAATATATGGGAACAGAAATATAGAAATCTTACTCTAGAGAAAACACTGAAGAACAATATTAAACACGGTAGGAATATAGAAAGTTCATCACCAAATATACTATGTAGGGCCAAGCGAGACTGTTAACGAGGTAGCGCCAGGAAACAGAACAAAGACCCATCCGCTCAAATACACGCATATACACATATACGCACATACACTTACATATACAGCTTCGGCCAAAATTCACTCGACTCCATTAGTGAAACCCGGCATCTGGCACACGTTGTAAACATATAGTAATCGTAATATTCATTCACAGTTCCGAAAGCATATGAAAGGGGCAATGTTATTGGTTCATTGCTGCTTAACGCTCCTTGTGTATTCACAAACAACAGCACATTTACGAATTTGTCAAATTGAAACCTCTATATAAACACCGTGCATAATACGGACGTATCGAATGTATTGCGGCACAGGTGTAATGCTTCAAAAATGAATACCAGACACACCAAACTACAGAACAGAGGACGAAACAATGTGACAGTTCGTGAGGGAATACGACGATATGCTATGTGAAACTCTGGCATAAGAAATTATCAATCTACTATATAGCTATAGCCAGACGCTATATGAAGTAAAGCTTGCATTTATCCCCATATTGCGTGTTAACTCCCTGTTTGTAAAAAAAAAAAAAAAAAAAGAGGCAATGTTGGAAACGTGACTGATTATTTGTTTAACTATGTAGAACAGGAAGAGGCAGACGATTTAGGGTGGGCTCGGTGGGGAAGACAGAGGCGTAGTGACGAGGGTAGGGACGAGGACACGACAAAATTAAACGGGGAACGAATACTAAGGTAATGCATGAGACACACACACTACGTAATTCTCTTTCGTGTTCACTGGATGTGTTCTTAAACAAGGTATGACCCAGCCTACCCAAGTCACAGTTGTCCGGTGCGGAGGAAAAATAATGTATTACAATTACATGTTAATATAAAGATCGTCATAATTATGAAAGTAATCTAGTTATCTTTATGTTCATAATATGTTTTCCAAAATGTATAACCCCTCGTTAAATCGGAGAATGAGTGGACTATATTACTGCTTGTGTTTACTTAGCTCCAACAGTATAGTACCTCTATCAGCATAACTATGCTGTAGGCACGACCAGGGTTGTAGCAATTACGCTTTAAGAATTAAACTAAAATTACAATTACAAATACTTTCCATTTCATAAAATTACAATTATAACTACAAATACATATGGGAATACCAATTACATTGCAGTTACAATTACCACAAAATAAGATCAGTTATAATTACAATTATAACTACAATTTCCCAAATCTGAAAAAAAAATCATTTTGGTAAAAACACCAATCTTACATGGTAATTTTGTCTTTTATTTAGCCGTTACCGCCGGTTCTTTAAAAGCAACGCTTGCCCACCTTTGCATTACAAAGTTACCAGCACCATTTTCCTCCCCTTTCGAAACTACAATTACATTACAATTACTTGATCACAATTACAATTACAATTAATCATTTGTTTTAGTTTCAATTACAATTACAAAAACAATATTTCTGCATCTAATTACAGTTCAACTGAATTACAGTTACAATTGCTCTAACCTTGGGCATTACATTCTACGTGAGTTACACTACCAATAAACAAGGGAATATTTATGTTGTGTCCACTGTGAGTTAAAAACATAGCAACACCTGGCAACTATACTAATGAAGCCTACTGAACTGGCTTGACAATAGGGTAATTACAACACAAATTTCATCTATATCATACATATGACTATTTCCGGATAATATATCATACTTAGCACAAAATACACATGTTAGTATGTGTTATTATGAGAATAAAAATGGGATCATATTAACAGAACCATTGACAGGCAACATATGCTAGGTGTCAAGGTTTGCTGGGGTGAGCAACGTGCTACTTATCACACCACAGCAGGCCAGAATACATTACATCTGCAACCGTCCTGACAAAGTGCTAGCCAAATACAAGATAAACGACTATCATCCTGATAAAGTAACACTCAGAGGAAGAATTATTGGCATGAATGAAAGTGGTAAATCAACAGAAATATCAGGAGAATTGGGAATGACCAGAGACACGGTATACTTGTGGCAACGAAGATGGCAAGAAGAACGCAGTTCACGTGATCACAAGGGAACAGGATGACCACACGAGACAACTGCAAATGAAGGTCACGTCATCAGAGATGGTTCGTGACGGAGACCTTCTGCAGAATGCTGTTGCGATTACAGAAAATTTGTACATCAATGTTTCAGTAGGAACAGTACGACGACGACTGAGTGAAGCATACACAATAGAATCCCTGCTGGTAAAGAAACACCAACTGAAGGTCTCGTGAAGGACGACACACCTTTGCAAAGCAGCACATCAACAACGATAAGATTTCTGTGGACGTGTCATATTTAATGACGAAAAGACATTTTCTTCAATAACCCATCGCAACGGCATTGATGGCGACAAAATGATACAAGATATGAGCATGAAAATATATACGAGATTGCGAGAAGTGGTCGTGTGACATTCAAAGTTTAGTAGTGGATGTTCATGCACGGCGTTGGAGAAATCACACCTATACATGGACGGTTCAAAGCTGACCAGTACCTACAAATTCTCGAGGAAGTTATGCTACCGTCGGGGCAAGTATATACGTGTCCCTACTCAAAAAGATTCAATTTTATGCATGACCGATCCCACATCCACACGGTTCGAGTAGTATAACGCTGGTTCGCTGAACATCAAGCCATCCAACTATAGGACCAGCCAAGTAAAGGCTGTGTTTGCATTCCAAATGAAAATAAAGGAGCAAACATAGTGAATACGTGGGAACCTAGTGCAGAGAGAACTTCAAAAACCTTGCTACAGCACACAAGTCAGGAGTGTGGAGTACTTAGGAGAAAGCCGGAAATAGTCAAACGACTGGTAGAAACAATGCCAAAACGCTTGCAGAGTGTGACTGACAATGAAGGAGGACGGACAGAATATTAATATGTTAGTTTGTATTTGCAGCTGGATATTTAATGGCGTTACATGTTACTAATGTGTCACTGTGATATTAATAACCACATATATGCAATGAGTGCCCACAATAGTTTGTATGTAATAATATGGTAGACAACTCTTCAATCGTTTCCATCATCTTATAAAACAGGTTTTACACCATGAATATTGCCATATTGTGATATGAATTACATACGGTGCTTCATTACATAACACATTATGGATATATTGCGTTTTCTTTGCGTGATGATATCTTAACGGCTAATCTAAAAAAACAACAATGATTCAACAGCGTCAGTAAATACACCAGGACAGTGACAAGCAACTACCTGACCATGTATTTGGTTTGGAGGAATAAGTCTACATCCTATTTTGAGATTATTTGTTAAGACATAATATAATATGTGTGACTTGCATGCTGTGATACGAGCATATCATAAAACTTATTGACAAACGTCATACGTTTATTGCCTACTGATCATCCCGACATTCAATTAGCCTGATATTAGGGAGGAGTTGCCACTTTTAATTTTGATTATGCATTACGTTATGCTTACGTAGGTTGAATAGTCTGTCACTGGTTTCAGGATTATAGTGTTAAATTCATGTGGTTGTATCGTTTATATACTTATTGCTGTTTCATTTCATCCTTCTGAGCGTGTATCGCGAGGGTGGTTGCTTTTTGCTTAGGGTTATTACTGGCGTAAAACCTGACAGCGTTTTCCGTATTCCCTTTCCCTCCTTTCTCCTACTCGTGTCCCCAAACTGTCTATAATGAACTATGTTTCATACATATGTATTTCAGAGCTCTGTAGTCTGATTGTCTGTGACACCTACAGATTTAAAAAACTGCTATGTCATTACGATCAGCTATCACTATATCAACTGTACCCAGTGCAGAGCTGTACCCACCCTCTTTACACGCCACGCCTTTGACTTCCTCACAAATCGTCTGCCTCCTCCTGTTCTACATAGTTAAACAAATAATCATTCATTTATCCAGCATAGCCTCTCAATTTTCTTTATAAAAATGTAATCAAAACACAATATATACAAGCTTTACTTCATAGAGAGTCTGGCTGTAGCTAGATAGTAGATAGAGTTTCACATATATCGTCGTATTCCCTAACGAACTATCTCATTGTTTCGTCCGCTATTCATGCAGTTTTGTGTGTCTGATATTTCTTTTAGAATCATTACACTTTTGCTTCAATATGTTTAGTATGTCAGTATTATAAACGCTGTTTGAATATTCATTGCCTAAATGTTGACAAATTCGTAACTGTACTGTTGTCTGTGAATGCACAAAGAGCGTTCAACAGCAATGAGCCAATAACATTGTCCGTTACATATGCTTTCGGAACTGTGAATGAATACTACGATAAGTATATGTTTATAACGCCTGCCAGATGCCAGGTTTCACCAACGGTGTCTAATGAATTTTGGCCAGAGCTGTACATTAAGATGGACCATTTTTACACTTTTTTCTTATTTTGATACTTACATGGGGCGATGCGGAAAAGTTGTGGATCCATGAGAAAAAGTTCTGCAAAAAATATGGGTCCTCTGCGCCAACATCTTAAGTCCCCTCGGAGGGGCTCAAAAATATTATAGAAATACACTTAGACAAAGTACAGGATGAGCATCCCTAATCCGAAAATCTGAAATCCGAAATGCTCCGAAATTCTACACTTAAGTACATTATTGTTTTGATTGTATTAATGGTATTTGATATCTTTTACTGTTAAATATTTATGTGTGAATAAGTGAAAGAATATGATTGCTTATCAGTAGCATATAAATTCAGAGTCAGGAATGTTGATGCCAAACAATTACAGATTGTCCACATGGGTGGCTGAGGTTGTGACGCCTCAGCGTTCTGATAGTTCAGTGTTACACAAACTTTGTTTCATGCGCAAAATTATTAAGGATATTGTATAGATTTCCTTCAGCCTATGTGTATAAAGTGTATATGAAAAATAAATCAATTTTGTGTTTAGACTTTGGTCCCATCCCCAAGATATCTCTCTATGTATCTATTACCCATAATGACAAATGTGGAAAAGAGGATTGTATGGAAACAAACGTGTTAGAGCTGAGACATACCTCAACGTTTTGACCATTCAACGGTCTTCCTCAGGAGATACTGATTCCTGCATTCGGCGGGTCCGTGTTCCCCAGAAAGTGATGGTCACCTGGTCGGACGCCTTGGCGTGTCGCTTTCTGATTGGATGGCTTGTCCTGTTGCCTCCATTCGTTCACAGCAATCTCCGCTGCCTGACGTGACCAGCAGATAAACCCAGACCTTATGTTGACGCTGTCTTAGGTAGCAATGTAAGCTGCTTAGATCGCTACCAAAGGCAACGTTAACACAAGGTCTGTGTTCATCTGCTGGTCACGTCAGGTAGCGGAGAACGCTGTGAACGAGTGGAGGCAATAGGACAAGCGATGCAATCAGAGAGCGACACGCCAAGTCGTCCTACCAGGTGACCATCACTTGCTGGGAAACACGGTCCCGCCGAATGCAGGAATCAGTATCTCCTGAGGAGGACCGTTGAACAGTCGAAACGTTGAGGTATGTCTCAGCTCTAAACCGTTTGTTTCCACACCATCTTGTTATCTCATCATATATAAGCAAATACTCCAAAATCCGAAATAATAAAAAATCCAAAACACTTCCGGTCCCTGGCATTTCGGATAAGGGATACTCAACCCGTATATCCGAGATATGGAAGTAATGGAACAATTCCTTCAGCCACGCCAAGGAAATAGAAAATATAGCATTTTTACTAAAAATACCACATATTTTTAAAAAAGAATTACAAGTCTAACTGCAATATTTTTCAACCATAGGTGCTATAATAATGAGTTATAGATACGTTTGAATATTATGAAATATTTAAGATAAACATTTCAGCAATTTATCTAAGCCATGAATGATGAAATCTATAGGTTATTTCACCCATAAGTGCAGAATCTAATATTTATCGGAAATGAAGTAGTTTCCCGTTAAATGGCTATAGTAAACGTCTTTCAAGCACAGAACATTATTTCCTCATAGAAACTAGCCAGTTATGTGCCTCATGTCGATTACGTGATAAGTGCGTGATAGCTCGAGTTTCATTGGCCCAACCACCAAAGGGATATCTTATCTCTCAGTCGTATTTGACTGCTATTAGAGATATGGTGTCTAAAGTTATATTTTCATCAGTGAAATGGCAAGCCGCATTACTAGGCAAGCAACTAAGTTCCCTATATTTGGTCAAACAGAACAAATGAAACAAATTGTTTTACCAACATATGAAGATTTGATGAAAGCATGGCAGTTAGAGCGAAATAAATCATTAATCTCTTCTTCAGAGAAATCAGCATTCCTAGGTATTTGTGATGTTGTTACTAACCTCGTTACGGAAATCTGTCATTTAGTATCATTTCCCCCTGTATTCAAAAAGCATATTAAAGATATGATCGATAACTATCACACAAAATGTAAGAGACTTTTATATCACTATAAAGACAGAAAAGATACTGACTCTAATCAAGCGAAGCTCAATGAACTTCAGAACCATGCTATAAAGAAAGTTCATAGAAATGAACATGAATATTTGATTAATCAGAGGTCAGAGAGAAAGATGATAATTGAAGGTTTAGACCGTCAAGAAAGCTTGAGGACTGAAAAAAGGTCAACGCAAAAATAAGGATAAACATAACAAAATATTGAATTAGGCCATTCATCTTCATCTCTTGTAGTCCTTCCTTCAGCTTCAGAATCAGAGACAAACTCATATGAACCATCAGATTATGAAACAGAGTTACCTCCTAGTACCAAAAGAGTTGTCAATTAAAAGAAATTTACTTGTATTCTCTTAGCTGTAGCAGGCACTTGTGATAGATCAGGCATATCAGACAGGGCAGCTACAACTATTTCCAGTTCACTACTGCAGGATGTAGGTGTAAATGATGAAAGCAATACTAATTTAGTTACAGAAAGAAACAAGATTTGCCGTAAAATACAAAAAGCACGCAGTGAAAGTCAGTGCACTGAGATGGACATAGATAATCTTTTTGCCATTTACTTAGATGGGTGCAAGGATAAAACTATTGTCAGAGAACAAAAAGGTAGCAAGTCTTCAAAAACCGTTGTAAATGAAGAGCATATTTATCTCCTACAAGAGCCAGGATCCAAATTAATATCCCATGCTACCCCGAATTCCGGTAATGGCAGAGATACCGCAAAAGAAATTCAGGGTTTTCTTATTTCATCAGATGTTAATGTAACATATTTGAGAGCAATTGGGTACGATGGCACTGATGTAGATATAGGCTCTAAAAATGAAGTAATAACACTTACAAAACAAAATATTGGCAAGCTATTGCAATGGCTTTTTTGCCCCTTTCATGCTAATGAATTGCCTTTCAGATATCTGATTACAACCATGGATGGCAAAACAAGCGGACCAAGCGGATTTACAGGATAAGTTGGCAAACAGTAACCAGACTGTAAGAAAATTCCAGTTGATACTAAATTTCAAGGCTGTCGAATCAGAGGATACTGAAGCTAACTCTGATGAACTGAGTACCGATCAAAAATACTAATTAGATTTTTATCAAGTAGTCTCTAAAGGTACAGTGGATGATGCGCTATCACATCGTAATCCGTGGAAAAATTCATGGTGGTTGACAACAGCGAATCGAGTTCTAGGTTTCTATGTTACAACGTCTGAGCCTTCAAATACTTTTGAATACTATCTGAATTTATAACGACAGTTTATGCAACTATGTGGTTCAAGATAAAGCGCAAACCCTCCATCAAATATGGTACTCAACAGTTGCACGAGACCATTGTCCGTACTCGTCCCTTCCCTAGCAATATCAAGCAGATTGTGAACCCTGTCAGTCAGAGAAATGCATTTTTCGGGCACCGAGAAAATTCTAATTAGCATGATCTATAATGATAGAAACTTTGTTCGTGAGATGGGCTGAAGAAGAGTTTTGCGGGCAAGAAAAGAAAAAAGAAGCAGTGTTAGACCTTTTAAAGTTCCAGTTATTGATTTTAGTGCAAAAGGAATATTATGAGATGATTGACTGGCACAATATTGATGTCACAGAGCCCTCTTTAACATTGGACATCGAGGATGAAACAATCTCGAACATCATCAAGAGTGGCATTCCCAATGAAAATGATTATTCCAATATGTCATGCCACAGAGAGGTAGCAGAAAGCCATGTAAAATTAATAACGGAAGCATCAACCTAAGTGTTTGGACAAAAATGTAGAGATGGGTAGGCAAGAACAACCCTTCAAAGCAGAAAGGCTCTGCAAAAATTTGACTCGTAAAGCGAATTCATGACTTAAAAAAAAAAAAAAAAGCACAGCTCCTTATGTGTTTAAGGAGTTGGGAAGGAATTAGGGTGGAATTCGCAATGCAGCCACGTCCATGCCGTAAGTTCTGGGTTATTTTAGAAATATTATATTTCTTATTTCTGATGCATGCAGTGAACTATTAGTTACATCTTAAAGGAAAAAAGCACAGTAAATTTCAAATTTCGTTTTCTGTTAGAACTAAATGACATAGAAAAAGAAATGGTATTTATTTCTGGTTCTAATATTTCTGTAATGAAAAGGAATAGTCATTTTTACTTTATGCCTTTCATGTACTTCTATTACATTCAAGAGACCATTTTCATGGCACCTTTCGCTGAAAAATATTACAATTAGATTTTTAGCGAACTTTTACAGGTAGGTGGTATTTTTAGTAAAAATGCTATATTTTCAATTTCCTTTGGAGGGCAGAAGGAGTTGTTCAGTTACTTCCAGATTTAAGAAATACTTTATTAAGTGTACAAATGTAATGTTAACCTTACCACATTTGAAAAATAAACTTATTTTGAACTTTCGATATTTTTCTATAAATGATCGTTTTTGATACTATATATTTTCAATATTTGAACCCCTCGACGGGGGAAAATATCTGGCGCAGAGAATCCACATTTTGTTGAACATTTTTTTCTCCTACATCCAATTTTCTCGACGCTGTCTTCGTCACCATCACGGGGAAACGTGTAAGGCATTTTTCCAATCTTTTATCAAAGTTCTGAACATCTCATTATCGCGATGAAGCAATGATATCGCACCCTGTTTCGGTATGTGGGTTTGAGATTCATCCAGTCTAGCGTCCGAAATGAATTCCGAACAAGTGATTTTCAAAACTATTTTACAAAAGTAGTTGTGGGGATTTTTTTTTTTCTTATTCTTTTAATATTATTTTTGAATCCTGTTCATAGACGCTGTCAAACTTTTTAGTTGCATTTTTTCATATATAATGTTTTTTTTTGGGTGTTAACTTTTGTCAAATTTAATGTTGAATATTCGCCTGGTTTTCTCTGGTTTTGTTATATTTTGTAATAGACTCTTTGGATTCATATAATGTTGTCTCCGGCCTTATAGAGACAGACTGTTTTTGCTGTGTTTCTTCCCCGAAATGATTAATGTTTTGCTTCACTTCTTCACTTTCGGGACGATTAACTTGCAACTTTGTAGGCAAGTAACTTGGCTCATTACTCTCGGAGAACTTCTTTTCCTTTCTTTTTATTGAGTGTTTTCATGGGAATGTATGGGGGTCAAAGTTCAAGTAGCCTAAAATCCTTAAAGCCTTTATCACTTAAGAGGAACCGCTGCATTAACATCTCTCTCCACATGTTCCTTACATGGTATAGGTTTGTGATGTGAATCGTCTCTCCTGTCCTCTATGGAATCAGTGGTCACTCAGAAGAAACTTCTCTGCCCATTTACAAGACCGTGTTTCGAACAGTGTTCGTGAGACTTGCATCAAATGTCCTTTTCTTTTTCTTTTTCTTCGTATCACAAAAGCTATGAGTTAAGAATATTTAGAACATTTGTAATTTTAGTATTTTTTCCCCAACTTAGTCTGCTAAGTAAGTAAAGGGGAAGGATCAGTTAGGTTATGTAGATACTAGGTGAGTCAAGGGGAGTGATTAGTTAGGTGACGTTGACACTAGGTGGGTTTAGCGGGGAAGGGTTAGCCTCGTCCAGTGTACCAAATAGGTGGGTCTTAAAGGGAGGGAAGGAACAAGGGGGAAAGAGAGATCTGGGAGAGGACGTACACCTCCAGAGGGGAGGAGGCATCAGGCTTGTGTGGTGCACAGACCACTGGAAGTAGTATTACGACTTTCTTAAATGTCGAACATAAATATTTCGGGCCCAGTATGTTACTGGGTCGATGGGAGAGTATAGCGCGCTGGAGCACGCGTGTGTCTGTGAGTCTGTGTGAGTGTGTATGTGTGTGGGTACTCGGTCCTCCCATTACAAGGCATCCCCCGATTAGACATCCACTGAATCGTCTCATGTTTATGTTTCTCGTGCCTTAATGAGTAAACTTTACACACTCGAGCTCGATGTAAGCGGCTGTTTTGGACTCGCCAGACTAACTTTCACGAAGGTAATCACCGCCACTCTGCTAGCATCCTAAATCGAACTGACGTAGATATTTCATACCCAGAATATGGCCAGTCGATAACCTTCCACTAATACATAGCTTGGCCACTGTATATATATATATATATATATATATATATATATATATA
>JAYMFT010257621.1:0-10812 GCA_038088735.1 Panulirus argus
TATATATTATCCCTGGGGATAGGGGAGAAAGAATACTTCCCACGTATTCCCTGCGTGTCGTAAAAGGCGACTAAAAGAGGAAGGAGTTGGGGGTTGGAAATCCTCCCCTCTCTGTTTTTACTTTTCCAAAAGAAAGAACAGAGAAGCGGGCCAAGTGAGGATTTTTCCCTCTAAGGCTCAGTCCTCTGTTCTTAACGCTACCTCGCTAAAGCGAATATATATATATATATATATATATATATATCCTGCCACTTGGCTAAGACGATCTTATGCTCTTCCTGCGGTGAGTTTATGCGATGAATGAAAAGTTATTAGCGCGGTTTACAAAAATTCGGTAGGTATGGTTCTGTGTCTGGCAACCCAACATCTCGCCACAAACTCAAGAAACAATAGATATATCTCTGTAATCCCTTTCGAGCATTCTCCTGCCGCAGTGTGAAAGATATTAAAGCTGGAAAAGAAGAAGGAAATGAAATGATGAAGGTGATAGTAAAGAAGAAGGGGATGAAGAATTGAAGAATTTTTCCAGCTGACTTGGCGAGAGACATGACGTGATGTAAAGGGTAACATAAGACGCCACATAAATACGAGTAACTTTTCATTATTTAATGTTCAACTATGTATAGACCATAGAACTTGCTCCGTAATACCTCCTGTGTTGTGTAGATGTACTTCACTCATGCGCCTATCCTAAGCGTAAATGAATCGATCCCCACGTTGATCTTAACCTCTGTGATTAATCAACTAGTTGCTGTTACGACCTTCGAGTTCTGTAATTTCCCAGGTGCATATGTTCAGCCTGAACTTCAAAAACCTTTCTTTATCTTTACATTCATTCATATTAGCCTCACATCGATCTCAGCATCTATACACAATACTGACGAAAGATATATTGATCCCAAGTTACTCATAAGCAGTTGATCTTTCAAGGCGAGATGTGGTGGTGACCCTGGGTAACGCATTTTTGTTCTTCCTGATCACCAGTTGCCAGATCGCTGGCGTTGCGGAGGTACAGCCAGAGGCGGAATTAACCACGCCTCACTGAGTTTTCTTCAAGATTATTTGGGTAAATTCTCCCAGGTTGAAGACCTTGTCCTCCCCCCCCCTCCCCCGAGCTGGCTGCTGCTGCTGAGAACTAGCTCACATTTCTCTCTCTCTCTCTCTCTCTCTCTCTCTCTCTCTCTCTCGGTAGTTAGTAGAAGGCTGCCACAGACCAAGGCGGCACCATCGCCTGGGTATCAGGAAGGTTAGTGACGGCGGCGCAGTTGAGCCAGCGCTACAGTGGCTGTTAAGTTCCCCTTCCTGACCCAGTGTTGTTGTCTTTCCTCTCTGTCTCACATACAACGTGGGCTGCTAGCATTCATTCTACTATCACACCCCCTCTCTATCAAATATTTAACAACACGTAACTCTGAATATTCCAGCGGTGAGCGCTACGCGCTAGCCTCGCCTAATGGCAAATTCTCGTCGCAGGTACTTGAAGTTAAGTAGGTATTCTTTCATCAAGAGAGCTGAGAGGCTGTATTGATATTAACCCATCTACCGGAAGGGCTAAAGTTTTATTTGGTTAAACCTAATGTTGTCCTTCCCTGTTGTGTGTGACGGCTTGTCTTGCTACCAGCACACACACACACACACACACACACACATCCTTATCACTGAAGCCCTGAAGGGCGCATGCTACCGCTGGAAGTACGTAGATCCCTTCTTAGGCATCACTGTCAACAACTCTCCTGACTTCAGCGCCCTTCAGCGCATCAACAGCTTTCAGAAGTGGACCACAGCCAACGACGTCACCATCAGCCACACCAAGACTGTGATGATACACATCAACTTAGGCTTAGACAACATCCTGTTCCTTAACATCACGCTAGACCCTGACATCCTCCGGGTAGTTAGACTTTAGACTTCTTGGTGTCACTATAGACGACAGTTTAAAACGGAAGAGCCACGTCAGCACTATCACCAAATCTTCCTCATACCGTCTCTATCTTCGCCGATTGAAATCACTGGGCGTCCCATCAGTTAAGCGCAGGAAGGTCAACACCTTGATTAAACCTATGCTCACCTACGCCTCTCCAGAGAGACCAGTTGAAAAGAGCGCAGAAAAGAGTATGTGGAATCATCCTGGGTCCTTCTTATCACCACCTACCAAGAGGCCCTCATCGCTCTGAACCTGCCCAGCCTCAGCGACAAACACCGGCAGTTCACACGCTGACACGCTCCCGTCACAGAGACATCTCTCTCTCTCTCTCTCTTCCCCCATCCCCCGGCCGACGCCCCTCCACCACGGACCACCGTTCATCACCACAATTGACTTGTTCCAATCAGAGTTCGTTCATGAGAACAGTCATATACCTTCCATTGTGAACGTCAGAAACAGTCCAAGAACACATGCAAAGCTATGCAGTGTTCTTGTTAGGCTGGGGTATGTCAACTACTGTATTACTGTAACTGTTCCTCACTTAATGTTCAACCTGAAGGATGATGTGTACACCATACAGTTTACATTGCAAACATCCTTGTATATCAGCCACACTGTTTATCTAGATGTACCTCACCCATATGCATAATCCAAGTATAGAAATATCCACCTTACATTAACCTTATGCTCTTTTATGGTTAGTTAACTAGTAAATATCATGAACTTCCTGTTCTGTAATATCTGTAATTCCTCTGCTGTATATATTCAGCCGATTGGCTCTCAAAATCCAGTAAATCGTTATACACACACACACACACACACACACACGAATATAGTGCAATGAGTGTAAACTTTCATAGGACAGATAATGCTCTCCTACAGGAAGGATTCGAACCTCTACTTTTTGTGCGGGAGATGGGTGTGCAGTGTATATATATATATATATATATATATATATATATATATATATATATATATATATATAGAGAGAGAGAGAGAGAGAGAGAGAGAGAGAGCGTCTGTCCTGGTAATGCAGCTGCATCAACCGTGTAAAAGCGGTTCGGTAGTGAGGGGTTGAGTGACCGGGTGGCGAGCAAGCCACAGATGTTACGCAGAGCTGGGCGTGGGGGACGTGTGGCCGGCTGGGGGTACCTTTGCCTCAGCGTGGGAGGGGGGTACCTGAACTGCGGCGTGGGTGTGGGTCACAGTCACGCTTTACTCCTCATAGTTCTTCAGTCTGCTCGGTAATGGCTTAGCACTGTAATCGCTTTTAGAGCCCTCATCTGTTGACCACTTAATACTTAATGAGGTTATCGCTCTGAAAGCTAGATCAGTGGAATAGACAAATTATTTTGCAAGCTCTTCTTCCTCTAGCTGTTTTGTGGTAGTGTTGATATAATTCCAATTGATAGTCTGTTAATATATCACCAGCATCAACTTTTCTCCCTTATTCTAACCGCTGTTCTTTCACTGATAAGCCTGAGCCAACATTTCTTTGTGTGTATTACTCTGCGCGCTCTTTAAATTCCTACCCGTCGCCACTGAACCGCCAGATATCCGCTGTTTCCTCGTCCTGACGTGGGCGTTAATTTCCGAATTCTGCCCCTTTATCAACTATTTGTCACTCACTCTTAAGAGAAAGTAGACTATTTTATATTTCTATATCTGACTGACTTGCATCTATGTGAATATTGAGTTTGGGAAGCGGCATTTAAGTTACACCTGTCCATCACGCTGGCAGTGATCAGCTGTTTCCCGCGCGCGCCAACACTGAGGAGGTTCATTGGTCAGACTCACTGCTTGTTGCCAAGTCGTACATTTTTTTGTCTTAATAATCTTATCAAGCGATATCATGTTTAGATCTTATGACTTTTTACGTTGGTTTTCTAGACCTTTAAAAGTTATCATGACTTCTTTCACGGAGATGCCGTTTAATTCGGTCACACAATGTGGATGTGAACTTGGCAGCAGAAGTCTTAGCACAATTGTCAGTTGAGATGAAGGGATTCCAATGAAATTCGGTTTCAACGGGTAGTATCACTTTCGTTCATAAATATAAATGCTCCGCGTTTTATATTGCGATTGAGCTTCCTCACATATAGAATCAGTAATGCATTATATATCTTAAACGCAGAATTGTAGGCTATGTACAGTAGAACTGAAATGAAAGAAATTGTACCCCTGTGACTGGTGTTCTTTCTCATCACTCCGAAGAATTCACCGTCTCTCTCCAATATCTCGCAGCTGTATCTTAATTACGCCCATTCTTCAAAATCTACGTTAATATATATACCATCAACGTACTACTTACTGACGTGGTCACGAAGGCAAGTAAGATGCATGGCATAAAATCCCAAAAAATGCCGGAGCCTAGGATAAAGCCGAGAGCTTTCAGCGTGGAGGTTGATGAATTGTTGATCACAGGTTGCGAGAAAGTTACCGAGTCCATTAAACTCGACATTATTCTCAAGTTAGGCCGGGATACTGACGAAACGAGTCTATATATCTAGGCAGTATAATCCGCCCTTTCTAAAATGTTCCAATAATTTTTGTGGTTTTGGTACTGACGAAGTTGATGTATATCACTTATATTCAACCAGTGAGAGTTGTGTAAAGGGCTTAAAGCTTAAAAGTCAACTGCTTGTTTCACAACTATGTTCTGTCCGTCCAGTGCAGAGCAATCTGTCCCTTTAGTAACTTCTCTAACCTGGCACGAGAAAATCTGTCACTTGATTATGGAGAGTTGAAACAAGTTTCACATAGTGAACGTGTTGATAAGGGTTTCACTAGAGACGAACACCGTTAACAGCCAATTGATGTTAGCTACCGCAGTTAAACAGCTCTTGATTGGTGGGTTGGATAATGGAGCTTTAGGCCTATCGACTGCTGGGGTATTTAATAAAAGCCGTCAGCGTCAAGTTAAAAACCATAAAAAAACGAACACCTTCCTCGGATGCTCTCGATAATTCTCAGACCATACGCTCTCTCACTACATACATGGCCCTTGGGAACTGCGAATGTCCAGTCCTTTAAACTTTCGTTCCGTGCAACTTGCGTCCAATCCAAAAAGGTTCACTTACGTATGACTAATGAGAAATCCCATATTCACGCACATGTTACCCCCGCCCTATTTTTAACAAGTGATGTACATCTTATCATACAATCCATAGCCCACCCCATCTGTATAATCCTCAGCCGATTCGTAAGTAGTTTAAAAAGTACTCTACCATTTGATGCACTGGTACTGACATTCAATCACTGTCTAACAAGTAGATACCTACCTATAACCAGAAATGTATCCATACCTATAATGTCACGTCAGTACAACTAAATGCGTTTCTGCCTATAACGTCACGTCAGTGCAACCAAAATATTCCCGTACCTATAACGTCACGTTAGTACAACCAGAAGTTTCCCCGCACGTATTACCACAAGTGTTCACGTAACTATCAGCAGTAGAGTTCATTTACCCATAACCAGAAGTGTTCGCTTCCCCATAAAGTAACGTACGAAAAGCTTATTCCAAAATAAACGCATCTGTTGCACGCCCCGAGGACTCTGAGTCCCCAAACTCTGATGTTATCTGGCTCATGGTCTGTCCCGAAGTACCACACTTTTCCTTTGTTTCGCCTACTGCTCTCCTAATTCTACAGATTTTATATTTTTTTTTCTTGACTAGCTAAACTCCTGCCGTGAGGCTTTGGCATCCTTTCACCCGCAAACCGAGATCCTCTACCTAGGCTATTTCAAAGTTCACCATAGGGGATGGTTGAATTCCTCCCATGCGGATGATGGGGGGATTGAAGCTCATGTTCTCCATTCTCAATGATCAAGAGCAAATTATCTCCCACTTTACCCTTATTCCTAACTAACGTGAGCACTCTCCTAATATTCTGGATCTTTTTTTTTTTTTCACCTCTAATCCTTCGCACTGTAAAAACTCAATCTCGCCCCAATTGGTTTGTCTAATCACACTCTCATAATATATCTATTCTAGCGGCACCTTCCCCATCTAGTAGCCCCTTCTAAACGTAAATATTGGCATCTTAACAAAGCTGACTGGAAACTTACGGAAATGGAAGCATTTATCCCCTCTTCCCCCAAGACGACTTCCAATCTATAGTTCAACTGTTTCTGTTCTGAGGCCATTCAAGCAAACGGATCGGGCAGATCAAGCTTGGAAAAAATCTCCTTCCTCTGATTTTCATTCCGCATATATCACTACCCTTAATCAGAGCAAGTGCGTTATCCGTGAGGCAAAACGTTCCTTTATGCAAAGAAAGTGTGATACCATCTCCTTTTCATCCACTGATATGTCTTTCTGGTCTTTAGCTAAGGTCAAAGCTAACAACTTTTGTCGCTATACCTTTCCTTCACTTTACGTTCGGACGGTATTATAGCTCTCTCTCCCGTAGACAAAGCAACTCTCATTGGTTCTTGGTTCTGCTCTAACTTTACCTTGGATTACTCTAACATGCCTTAGTCCCTTGATGCTCCTCTCACAAATCCTATGCCCCTTCCCGTAATCTCATTTTGAATTGTCTGAAACGCGCTGGACACAGACATGACTTTTGGTTCTGATGGTATCCATCCATGTCTACTAAAAGAATGTGCCTCTGAAATTGCACCTGTGATTGCTCATCTGTTCCATTTCTGTTTAAACACTTGAATTTTCCTTCTTCTTGGAGGTATGTGTTGGTACATCCCTTCCCTATGAAGGGTAATCATTCTAACCCCTCTAACTATCGTTCTGTTGTTTTGACATCTACGATTTCCAAAGCCTTTGAATCCCTCCTCAACTCTCATATACCCAAACATCTTGAATCTCAGTCTTCTCTCTGATCACCAGTATGGCTTCCGTAAGGCGAGGTCCACTGGTAATGCTCTCTCCTATCTTACTAATGTCTGGTCATCATCCCTGAAAGGTTTTGGGCAGTCTTGTGTAGTTGCCCTTGACATATCCAAGGCTTTTGACAGGGTGTGGCATCGGAGTCTTATCTCTAAGCTTCCTTCTCCCACTTGGCTCCCTTTGGCTCCCTAATATCAGAGTCCTCTCTGGCCGATCTGTTTCCTTAGTTGTTGATGGATCAGCCAATCCCCCTTCTTCCATCAACTGCTGTGTCCCTCAAAGTTCTGTCCTGTCTCCTATACTTTTTCTCCATTTTATCAACGATATACTTTCTTCTTCAAATAACCAAATGCACTCATACGCTGACAACTCAACACTACAGTCATCCACATCATTCAGTTCTACTCGTTCTTCTCTCATTCGATCTGCATCTCGTCTCGACACAACTTCCTCAATAAACTCAGACTTGAACAGGATATCTCAGTCAGGTAGACGAAGTCTGGTTAAGTTTTAATGCATTCAAGACCCAAATTTTACCCATATCTCAATCGAAAACTCCTCACAATTCCCGTTCCCCCTTTGACGGTTCTTTAATTCCATCTATTGACTTAATGAACGTACTTAGTATTACTGAAACATTGACTCTGTCATGGAAATCCCACATTACGGAAATAGCTAAGTCTGCCTCTAAGAAACTTGGAAACCTGTTTAGATGTCGAAATTTCTTTTCTTCAGAACAATTGCTGTCAGACTTATAAACTCTTCCAGGCAAACTTCAAAACTTGACCCTCTTGCCCTACGCAGCAAAGTTGGCTAACTTTCCCTCTTCTGTAGGTATCACTACTTCGGTTTTTGCTCCCGAGAGTTGGCTGCTTGTCTGCCCCTACCACTAGCTAGACTACTTAATACTCGGCAGGCTGTTGCGTCATATGATTATTTTCTGGCCTTTGGCAAGTCAAAACAAAAAAAAAAAGAAAGAGTGGGCCGTTTTGTAATGGTATCTTATCCTACACCTCGAAGATGGGGAAAACTACCCTCTCATGCCTTTCCCAATAATTATGACCTGGCACATTTTAAAAGACAATTTTTTTCACTTCCTCCAAAATTTGTAAATACTATCCCTTGTCTCTTCTTTTTCTCTTTCATTAACCTCTTCATATTTCAATTAAAGCCCGACCTTGATGTGGACTTCTGTCTGTGATTAGAGCCTCCGAAGTAAAAACAAAACAAGAAAAAAAAAACAGAAATATGCCATAGGAATGTTCATGATAATGTTTGTGTATCTATCTATTTGTTGAGGACTGGAAGTGATTCTGTACTCGTGGAGCTCCATCTCTTGAACTTACTCTACTACCGCACAACTTTTTAAACTTCTGTATGCTGGGAGCATTCACAGTTTCATCACTTAGTTTATTCCATTTTTCCATTATTCCCACGCTATAAAAGCACTTTTTTTATATATTCTCGAACAAGTTTCTTACTTGACTTTAAGTTATAGCGTCTTGCTCTGTATTTATATATTTTCGAGTACTGTTCACCGTTGACATTAAACGGTTACAAAAACTTAAAAGAAGTTTCCAGGTCAGTCTCTCTTCTACTTTTTTCCGTAATGACTAGATCTATGGCCACTAACCTCTCACTGTAAGTCAGTTCTATCAATTCTGCGCTATCAAAGTTACCATCCTTAAAACCTTCTTTAACAGTTCTTTGTGCATCTTTAGGTACGGTGACCAAACTTGAGAAGCAGATTCTAATTAATTTTGGCTGAATAAACTGTGTGAACGGTGAGCTTCTTACTTCCCAGCTCGTGTATTAGATAGCGATTCTAATTTCTTCCAGCAGAGAGTTTATCCCATTTAAAATCTGGCGACAGGACAGGTTAAGTACAGTGTTTACTACTCGGTTACTCGCCCTTAGATTCATGCAGCTTATACCCTGCTGATGATATTCCCATCGAGGCCTTCTTTTACTGTAGTCGATCCTCATCATTTTGTTTTTAATGCGGTTAAATTTCATCAACCTTGTATCAGACCAACTTTGGAATTTGTGTTTCCAATGTAGTTTGACACAATCTTCGTCAGTTTGCGTCCCTTATGTCATCGGCATCGTCTGCAGACGTATTCTGGCAAATCATTTACATTTACTGATCCCAGCTGTATACTGATGGTGACCGGTGTAGTAAACTATTTGTTACCTGTTTGCACAGTACAGGGAAAGTGAAACTCTGTAAGTTATTTTGCTTTATCTTAGTATACCAAAGCTATTGATGTCATTTCTCTTTTTTCTGACGAGAAAAGGACTCTCTAGATTCCAAGGCTCACTCGGGCTCACGTGTCACCCGCCTGTGTCAATGTATTGTGCCCACCTACCCTTGACCATGCACCTTTCACCCATGTCATCACTGAGATGCAATGCCAGCCAGTGTACTAGTGTGTTCAGACAGATAGATAATTTGAATCAGATTCAACATAAATGTGGTGAGCGAGCACTACACTTTAGGGACTCCATCTCTTGTAATTTCCATACCACAAAGTAGACTTTTAACCTTAGTAAACTGCTGACAATCACAGTTTTCACTGTCGAGTCTATTTCAACCATCTACCATCCTCATACAAAAACAGTGCTTCTTTACATATCTTCTAACAAGTTTCTTGCTTGGAGTCTTGTCTTGGCCTCTAGATACTCTGGTACTGCTTCTCATGAAGAACCTTTCAATGTCAAGGTCGTCCATTTGATTTAGAAACTTGAAGGTTGTAATCAGGTTACCCCTCTCTCTTCTCTCCTGCGTGGTGGACAAAACTGTCTCCCTCGGTGTCTCACTGTAACTTAGCTTTCTCTCATTCAGGTATTATCCCAGATGCTCTTCTCCAGATCCGTCTCAGTCAGACCTTTGTGCTCCTTTAGGTGCCGTGGCCAGACTTGAGAGGCATAATCCAGTTTTTGTTTTACACATTTCGTGAATAGCTGACCAAACATTTTATTATCCATGTACTTAAATGTGATTCTATTGTTTGTCAGCTTGTTCGAACTGAATTTCGTGAACCATTCACCAGACCAGCTGTAGAATTTGTCCAAGTCCCCCATCATTTGATGCAATTGTCGTGATGACCTTGGCATCATCTGCTTCATCATGAAAGCAGTGGTACAAGACCGAGCCCTGTGGCACATCACTGGTGACCCCAACCCATTTCGAGAGTGCTCCTCGTGCCGGCGTATCCGCTGCTTTCCATTGAACTGATCTCCTGTCTAGTGAAGGACTCTACCCTTAATTCCTGTCTGTAACTCTAGCTTCTTCGATGAGGTAAAATGTTAAGCTTTCATGCAGTCTAGGAATACAGAGTCTAGCCAACCATCTCTAATCAAAGATGGACCTCATCCTGTCGTGGTGGTCGAGGAGACTCGTAATGCATGACCTCCTTCTCTTGAATCTGTGTTGTATCCTAGATAGGTAGTTGTTCCTTTGCAAGTTGCAGTCCATTTGCTTCCTGATTATCTTTTCCAGTGTTTTAATTAGACAACGTTTGAAGCGAGATTGTCCTGTGGTTCAGTGACATTACCCCGTCTTCCTTCCTTAAATATAGGCACAATATTTGTCTTCTTCCACAGCTTTAGACCTGCACCAACCTCTAATGGCCTACAGAACAATATTGTATGAATGTGTGTGTCAGAAAGTTCTTAGGTGACCGTTATTCCGTTACTCATATTTTTGTTAAGGAAGTCTTTTGGTTGAGCATCTAGTTTTTTCCTCATCCGCATCTCTTACTCCTTCCCTCTTATCTTTCCTTATGTCCTCTGTTTCTTCTTCTTCTTCTTCTTCTTCTTCTTCTTCTTCTTGCATGATTCTTTCCCCCACTCCTTATCTCAACCTTCACTTCCGTCCTATACGTCACCTCCTCACCCATCATCTCCACACTCATCACTCCCACACAGATCATCCTTCGCCACTCACCCCCACCCCTTAGCTCCGCACCCCTCACCCTAACCAATCACCCTCACCTCTCCATCCCCACCCAAAACCCCCACCCGTCACTCCCCACCC
>JAYMFT010257632.1:0-10812 GCA_038088735.1 Panulirus argus
CCTTCACTGGTTTCTGACACACTCTCATATTGCATGTTTTATCATTCACTGGTTTCTAACACACTCCTATTGCATTGTGTTACCTTTCACTGGTTTCTGACACACTCAAATTGCATTTAGATTTTTCCTCCACTCGTTTCTGGCACACGCTCATATTGCATTGAATTTTATTGTTCACTGGTTTCTGTTACTCTCATATTGCATGAGTTTTCTCCTTCTCTTGTTTCTAACGAACTCATATTGCATTGTGTTATCTTTCAATGGCTAGTGACACTCTTAATATACATTGAGTTTTATCCCAAACTGGTTACTGACACATATTGCATTCACTGGTTTCTGACACACTCATATTGCATTTAGTTTTATCCTTCACTGGTTACTGACACACTTTCATACGGTATTGAGTTTAACCTTCACCAGTTTCTCACACACTTTAATATTGTTTATCACACTGGTTTCTCATTCTCTTTAATATTGTTTTGAAATTTTTTTCGCTGTGGTTTCTCACATACTTGCATATTGTATTGAGCTTTATATCTCAATGGTTTCTCACACACTCTGATATTGTATTGAGGTATATCCCTCACTGGTTTCTGACATATTGTACTGACGTTTATCACTCTCTGGTTTGTCACACAGTCTCATATTGTATTGAGGTTTGTTCCACAATGGTTTCTCACACATATTGTACTGAGATTTTTCTCTCACTAGTTTTTCCCACACACTAATATTATTTTGAAGTTGATTCTTCACTGTTTTCTGACAAATATCATATTATATTGAAGCTTTTCCCTCACTGATTTCTGACACATTCGCATTATGTATTCAGGTTTATCCCTCAGAGATTTATCCCTCAAACTCTCATATTGTATTAATATTTATCGCTGAGTGGTTTCTCACACACTTTCATATTGAATTAAGGTTTATCCCTCTGTTTTCTAACCAAGTGTCACATTGTTTTGTTTATCCCTCAGTGGTTTTTCCCGCGATCTGATATTGTATTGAAGTATACACACATATTGCATTGAGTTTTATCGTTCACTGGTTTCTGACACACTCTCATATTGTATTGAAGTTTACACCTCACAGGTTTCTGACACATATTGCATTGAGTTTTATCGTTCACTGGTTTCTGACACACTCTCATATTGCATTGTTTTATCCTTTACTGGTTTCTGACACTCTTATTGCATTGAGTGTAATCTTTCACTGGTTTTTGACACACTTATATTTCATTGAAGTTTATCCTCCTCTGGTTACTGACACACTCATATTCCATTGCTATCGTTCTCTGGTTTCTGACACACTCTAATATTGCATTTAGTTTTATTCTTCACTGGTTTTTGACACACTCATGATGCATTGCCATCGTTCACTGATTTTGACACACACATAAAACGAGTTTTATCCTTCACTGGTTTCTGACACACTTTCGTACGGTATTGACACTCTAATATTGTATTTAGCTTTATTCCTCACTGGTTTCTCATTCTCTTTAATATTGTTTTAAAATTTTCCCATCATTGTATTGTATTAAGCTTTATATCTCAATACTTTCTTACACATTCGCTCATATTGTTGAGGTTTATTCTCATATTGTATTGACGTTTATCCCTCTCTGGTTTGTTACACACTCTCATACTGTATTGAAGTATGTTCAATAATGGTTTCTTATACACTCTCATGTTGTACTGAGATTTATCTCTCATTAGTTTTTCACACACTCTAATATTGTTATGAGGTTGATCCTTCACTGTTTTATGACACAATCTGATATTGTATCAGGGCTTATCCCTCACTGATTTCTCACACATTCACATAATGCATTGGTTTATCCTTCAAAGGTTTCTTACACACATATGTCGTTGAGGTTTATCCCGCAGTGGTTTTTTTACATATTACCAAATTGTGAGGAGGTTTATCCCTCACTGGTTTCTCGCAGTCTCATATTGTATTAAGGTCTATCCTTCACTGGTTTCTAATACACTTTCATATTGAATTTAGGTGTATCCCTCACTTTTTTCTCACACGATCTGATACTGTATTGAGGTTTACACCGCAGAGGTTTCTGACACACTCATATTGCATTAAGTTTTATCGCTCACTGGTCCCTAACACACTCTCACATTGCATGAGTTTTATCCTTCAATGGTTTCTGATACACTCATATTGCATTAAATGTTATCTTTCACTGGTTTCTGACACACTCATATTGCATTGAGCTTTATCGTTCATTGGTTCTTGACACACTCTCATATTGCATGAGTTTTATACTTGTCTGGTTTGTGACACACTCATATTGCTTTGAATGTTATCTTTCACTAGTTTCTAGCACTCTCAATTTGCATTTTACCCCTCACTGGTTTCTGACACACTCATATTGCATTGAGTGTTATCGTTCACTGGTTTCTTACATACTCTCATATTGCATTGACTTTTCTCTTTCACTGGTTACTGACACACTTTCATACGGTATTGAGTTTTAACCTTCAAAGGTTTCTCATACACTCCTATATTTTATTGAGGTTTCTCCCTCACTGGTTTCTCACACACTCTAATATTTTATTTAGGTTTATGCCTCACTGGCTTCTCATTCTCTTTCATACTATTTTGAAATTTTCCCTTCACTGGTTTCTCACACACTCGCATATTGTATTGAGCTTTATATCTCAATGATTTCTCACACATTCGCTTATCTTGTTGAGGTTTATCCCTCATTGATTTCTCACACACTCTGATATTATATTGATGTTTATCCTTCACTGGTTAGTGACATATTCTCATATTGTATTGATGTTTATCCCTCTCTGGTTTGTCACACACTCTCATATTGTATTGAGGTTTGTTCCACATTGGTTTCTCACACACTCTCATATCATGCTGAGATTTATCTCTCATTAGTTTTTCACACACTCTAATATTGTTTTGAAGTTTATCCTTCTCTCTTTACTGACACAATCTCATATTTTATTGAGGCTTATCCCTCACTGATTTCTCACATATTTCGCTAAAGTTTATCCTGCATTGGTTTTTTTCATATACTGGTTTCTCACAAACTTGTATTGTATTGATGTTTTTCCCTGAATGGTTTCTAACACACTCCTATATTGTATAGACGTTTATCCCCAACTGGATTCTCACACACTTTCATACTGAATTTAGGTTTATCCCTCACTGTTTTCCCACAAAGTGTCATATTGTTTTTATATTCATTCCTCACTGATTTCTCAAACGAATTGATATTGTATTAAGGTTTACACCTCACAGGTTCCTGACACACTCATATTACATTGTTTTATCGCTCACTGGTTCCTGACACACACACACTCATATTACATGAATTTTATCCTTCACTGATTTCTGACACACTCATATAGCATTGAGTGTTATGTTTCACTGGTTCCTGACACACTCTCATATTGCATTGGGTTTTACCCTTCACTGGTTCCTGGCACACTCGAATTGAGTGTTATCGTTCACTGGTTTCTGACACACTCTCATGTTGCATTGTTTTATCCTTCACTGGTTCTTGACAAACTCATATTGAATTGAGTGTTCACTGGTGTCTGGCACACTCTCATATTGCATTGAGTTTTATCATTCACTGGTTTCTGACACATATTGAATTGAGTTTTATCGTGCATGAGTTTTATTCTTCTCTGGTTTCTGGCAAACTCTCATATTGCATTGAATTTTATCCTTCACCGGTTCCTGACACACTCATATTGCATTGAGTTTTATCGTTCTTTGGTTTCTGACACTAATATTGCATGAGTTTCATCCTTCTCTGGTTTTTGACACACTCATATTGCATTGAGTGATATCTTTCACTGGTTTCTGACACACTCATATTCCATTGAGTTTTATCCTTTTCTGGTTTCTGAGACACTCATATTGCATTGTGTTATCCTTCACTGGTTTCTGACACACTCATATCACATTTAGCTTTATTCTTCACTGGTTTCTGACACACTCATATTGCAGTGAGTGTCATCGTTCACTGGTTTTTGACACACACTCATATTGCATTGAGTTTCATCCTTTACTATATTTTGACACACTTTCATACCGTACTGAGTTTTAACTTTCAATGGTTTCTCATATACTCTTTTATTGTATTAAGGGTTATACCTCTCTGGTTTCTCAAGCACTAATAGGTTTATCCCTTACTGGTTTCTCATTCTCTTTCATACTGTTTTGAAATTTTTCCCCCACGGGTTTCTCACACACTCGCATATTGTATTGAGCTTTATATCTCAATGGTTTCTCACACATTCGCATATCTTGTTGAGGATCATCCCTCATTGGTTTTTCACACACTCTGATATTGTATTGAGGTTTATTCCTCACTGGATACCGACACATTCTCATATTGTATTGACGTTTATCCCTCTGGTTTGTCACACACTCTCATATTGTATTGAGGTTTGTTCCACAATGGTCTCTCACACACTCATATTTTACTTACATTTATCTCTCATAAGTTTCTGACACACTAATATTGTTATGTTGTTGATCCTTCACTGTTTTCTGTCACAATCTCATATTGTATGGAGGCTTTTTCCTCACTGATTTCTCACAATTTCGCATAATGTATTGAGGTAAATCCCTCAGAGGTTTCTCACACAAATTTCGATGACGTTTATCCCGCAGTAGTTTTTATATACTGTCGAATTGTGTTTTTCTCAGAGTCTTGTATTGAGGTCTAACCCTCACTGGTTTCTCACAAACTCTCACATTGTATTGAGGTCTTTCCCTGACTGGTTTCTAACACACTCCTATATTGTATAGACGTTTATCACCCACTGGTTTCTCACACACTTTCATATTGAATTTAGGTTTATCCATCACTGTTTTCTCACAAATTGTCATATTGTTTTGAGGTTTATCCCTTACTGATTTCTCACACGATTTGATATTGTATATTTTATCTGACACTTATATTTTATCCCTGTCTGTTTTTTGACACATTCATATTGCACTGTTATCCTTCACTGGTTTCCGAAAACATATTGCATTGGGCTTTATCCTTCTCTGATTTCTGACACCCTTATATTGCACTGAGTGTTATCGTTCACTGGTTCCTCACACACTCTCATATTGCATTTAATTTTAATTCTTCACCGGTTTCTGACACACTCATATAATATTGAAAGTCATCGTTCACTGGTTTCTGACACACTTATATTGCATTGAGTTTTCTCCTTCACTGGTTTCTAACACACTTTCATACGATATTGAGTTTTAACCTTCAATGGTTTCTCCTACACACTTTTATCGTATTAAGGTTAATCCCACACTGGTTTCTCATACACTCTAAAATTGTATTTAGGTTTATCCCTCACTGCTTTCTCATTCAGTTTCATGCTGTTTTGAAATTTCTCCCTTACTGGTTTCTCACATACTCGCATATTGTATTGAGCTATATATTTCAATGGTTTCTCACACATTCGCTTATCTTGAGCTTTATCCTTCATTGGTTTCTCACACACTCTGATATTGTATTGAGGTTTATCCCTCAAGGTTTTTGACATATTCTCATATTGTATTTTATCGCTCTCTGGTTTGTCACATACTCTCATATTGTATTGAGGTTTCTTCCACAATGGTTTCTCAAACACTCATATTGTACTGGTTTCTCGCAGGGTCCCATATTGTATTTAAACTTTATACCTCACTGTTTTCTCAGAAACTCTCATATTGTATTGATGTTTATCCCTGAATGGTTTCTATCGTACTTTCATATTGAATTTAGGTTTTTCGCTCACTGTAATCGCACAGTGTTTTGAGGTTTAACCCCTAACAGGTTTCTCACATGATCTGATACTGTTTTAAGGTTTACACCACACAGGTTTCTGACACATTTTATTAAGTTTTATCGTACACTGGTTTCTAACACACTCATATTGCATTTGTATCGTTCACTGGTTACTGACACATACTGCATTGAGTGTTATAATTCACTTCTTTTTGACACACTCATATTTCATTGAGTTTTATCGTTCACTGGTTTCTGACACACTCATATTGCATTGTGTTATCGTTCACTGGTTTCTGACACATATTGTATTGAGTTTTATTATTCACTTGTCTTTGACACACTCATATTACATTGAATGTTATCTTTCATTTGCGACTGACACATATTGCATTGAGTTTTATCCTTCACTGGTTCCTGACACACTCATATTGCATTCAGTGTTTATCGTTCACTGGTTCCTGACACACTCATATTACATTGTCTTATCCTTCACTGCTCGCTGACACACACATATTGCATTGAGTTTTATCTTTCACGGGTTCCTGACATACCCTCATGTTGCATGAGTATTATCCTTCTCTGGTTACTGACACACTCATATTGCATTCAGTGCTATTTTTCACTGGTTTCTGACACACTCTCAATTTGCATAGTTTTATCTCTCACTAGTTACTGACACGCTCATATTGCATTGTGTTATTGTTCACTGGTTACTGAAACACTCTCATATTACATTGAGTTTTATCTTTCACTGGATTCTGACAAACTTTCATACGGTATTGAGTTTTAACCTTCAATGTTTTCTCATACACTCATATTGTAATGAGGTTTATCCCTAACTGGTTTCTCAATCTTTTTCATACTGTTTTCAAATTTTTCCCACACTGGTTTCTCACACACTCGTATATTGTATTGAGCTTTATATCATAATGGTTTCTCACACATTCGCATATGTTTCTGAGGTTTCTCCCTCATTTGTTTCTCACACACTATGATATTGTATTTGAGGTTTATCCATCTCCGGTTTTCACACATTCTCATATTGAATTGAGGTTTGTTCCACAATGGTTTCTCACACACTCTCATATTATATTGAGGCTTATCCCTCACTGATTTCTCACACATTCGCAGAACGTATTGAGATTTATCCCTCATAAGTTTGTTACACATATCTCTTTGAGGTTATTCCCGCAGAGGTTTTTTTATATCCTGTCAAATTGTGTTTTCTCACAAACACTCATATTGCATTGATGTTTTTCCCTGACTGGTTTCCTATATTGTATAGATGTTTTCTCACACACTTTCATATTGAATTTAGGTTTATCCCTCACTGTTTTCTCAAAGTGTCATAATGTTTTGAGGTTTAAGCCTCACTGATTTCTCACACGACCTGACATTGAATTGATGTTTACACCTCACAGGAATCCTGACACATTCATTACATTAAGTTATTTCGTTCACTGGTTCCTGACAATCTCATATTACGTTTCTGACAGTCATATAGCATTAAGAGTTATCTTTCAAATAGTTCCTGACACACTCTCATATTGCACTGAATTTTACCCTTCACTGGTTCCTAACAAACTCATATTGCATATTATCTGACACACTCTCATATTTCTTGTTTCTGTGTATTGTTTCTGACACACTCAAATATTGGATTGAGTTTAATTCTTCACTGGTTTCTGACACATATTGAATTGAGTGTTATCGTTCACTGGTTTCTGATACATTATCATATTGCATTGAGTTTCATCCTTCACTAGTTTCTGACATACTCATATTGCATTGAGTTTTATCGTTCATGGTTTCTGAAACTTTCATATTGCATGAGTTTTATCCTTCTCTGGTTTCTGAGACACTCATATTGGATTCAGGTTTATCCTTCACTGGTTTCTGACACACTCATATTGAATCGAGTGTTATCGTTCACTGGTTTGTGACAAACTCTTATATTGCATTGAGTTTTATCCTTCACTGGTTTCTATCACACTCTCATAATGCTTGAGTTTTATTCTCCTCTGGTTTTTGAGACACTCATATTGCATTGTTATCTTTCAATGGTTTCTGAAACACATATTGCATTGAGCTTTATCCTTCTCTAGTTTCTGACACACTCATATTACATTGAGTGTTATCGTTCTCTGGTTTTTGACACACTCTCATATTACATTTAGTTTTAATCTTTACTGATTCCTGACACACTCATATTGCATTGTGTCATCGATCACTGGTTTTTGACACTGAACTTTCATAAATACAATATGAGAGTTTGTGAGAAACCAGTGAGGGTTAAACCTCAATACAATATGAGACTGCGAGAAACCAGTTTTTCCCTGACTGGTTTCTAACACACTCCTATATTGTATATACGTTTATCTCCAACTGGTTTCTCACACACTTCCACAATAAATTTAGGTTTATCCCTCACTGTTTTCTCACAAAGTGTCATTATTGTTTTGAGGTTTATCCTGCATTGATTTCTCAAACGATTTGATATTGTATTAAGGTTTACACCTCAAAGGTCTGACTCACTCATATTACATTTACTTTTATCGTTCACTGGTTGCTGACACACACTCATATTACATGTTTTATCCTTCACCGGTTCCTAACACATTCATATAGCATTGAGTGTTATCTTTCACTAGTTTCTGACACACTCTCATATTACATTGAGTTTTATCCTTCATTGGTATATGACACACTCATAATGCATTGAGTTTTATCGTTTATGGTTTCTAACACTCTCATACTGCATGACTTTTATCCTTCTCTGGTTCCTGACACTCTCATATTGCATTGAGTTTTATCCTTCACTGGTTTCTGACACACTCATATTGAATTGAGTTCTATCGTTCATGGTTTCTGACACTTTCATATTGCATTTTTATCCTTCTTCGGTTGCTGACACACTCATATTTCATTGTTTAATCGTTCATGGTTCCTGACATACTCTCATATTGCATGAGTTTTATCCATCACTTGTTTCTCACACGATCTGATACTGTTTTGAGGTTTACACCGCACAGGTTTCTAACACACTCATGTTGCATTGAGTTTTATCGTTCACTGTTTCTGACATTACCTATTTACGAGTTTTTTCCTTTACTCGTTCCTGACACACTCATATTGCATTGAGTTTTATCCTTCAATGGTTCCTGACACACTCATATTGCATTCAGTGTTATCGTTCAGTTGTTTCTGAAAACACTCATATTGCATTGAGTATTATACTTCACTGGTTTCTGACACTCATATTGCATTGAGTTTTATCTTTCACTGGTTACTGACACACTCATATTGCATGTTTTATCATTGTCTGGTTACTGACACACTCATTTTGCATTGAGTGTTATCGTTCAATGGTTTCTGACACACACTCTCATATTGCATTTAGTTTAATTCACTGGTTTCTGACACTTTCATACGGTGTTGAGTTTTAACCTTTAATGGTTTCTCATACACTTATGATGTATTGAGGTTTATCCTTCACTGCTTTCTCACACACTCTAATACTGTATTTAGGTAAATCCCTCACTGGTTTCTTTTTCTCTTTCATACTATTTTGAAATTTTTCCTTCACTGGTTTCTCATACACTCACATATTGTATTGTTCTTTATATCTCAATTGGCATATCTTGTTGAGGTTTATCCCTCATTGGTTTCTCACACACTCTGATATTGTGTTGAGGTTTATCCTCTCTGGTTTCTGACAGATTCTCATATTGTATTGATGTTTATCCCTCTGGTTTGTCACACATTCTCATACTGTATCGAGGTTTGTTCCACAATGGTTTCTCACAAAATTGTCCTGAGATTTATCTCTCATTAGTCTATCACACACTCTAATATTGTTATGAGGTTGATCCTTCACTGTTTTCTGAGACAATCTCATTTTCTATTGAGGTTTATCCCTCACTGACTTCTCATACATTCGCATAATGTATTGAGGTTTATTCCTCAGAGGTTTCTCACACATATTTCGTTGAGGTTTATCCCGCAGTGGTTTTTTTATAAACTGTCAAATTGTGTAGATGTTTATCCCTCACTGATTTCTCGCAGAGTCTCATATTGTGGTTCCTCATAAACTCTCATATTATATCGATGTTTTTCGCTGACTGGTTTCTAACGCACTCCTATATTGTATAGACGTTTATCCCACACTGGTTTCTCACACACTTTCATATTGAATTTAGGTTTATCCCTCACCGTTTTCTCGCAGTGTCATATTGGTTTTAGATTTATCCCTCACTGATTTCTCACAGGTTACTGACACATATTACATTAAGTTTTATTGTTCACTGGTGTCTGACACACTCTTATATTACATGTTTTATCGTTCACTGGTTTCTGACACATTGACACAATCTCATATTGCATTGAATTTTATTCTTCACTGGTTTCTGGCAAACTCATATTGATTTGAGTGTTATCGTCCACTAGTTCCTGACATACTTTCGTATTGCATTGAGTTTAATCCTTCACCGGTTTTTAACACACTCATGTTGCATTGAGTTTTATCGTTTATGGTTTTTGACACTCATATTGCATGTCTTATCCTTCTCTGGTTACTGACACACTTTTATGTTATATTGAATTTTATCCTTTATTGTTTTCTGACACAAACATACTGCATTGAGTTTTATCGTTCATGGTTTCTGATACACTCATATTGCCTGAGTTTTATCCTTCTCTGGTTCTTGACATATTCATATTGCATTGTCATCTTTCACTGGTTTCTGAAAAATATTGCATGAGTCTTATCCTTCTCTGGTTTCTGACACTCTCATATTGCATTGAGTGTCAACGTTCACTGGCTTTCACACTCATATTGCATTGAGTTTTATCCTTCACTGGTTTCTAACACACTCTCATACGGGATTGAGTTTTAACCTTCAATGCTTTCTCACACACTCTAATATTGTATTTAGGTTTATCTCTCACTGGTTTCTCATTCTCTTTCATATTGTTTTGAAATTTTTCCCTCACTGGTTTCTCACATACTCGCATATTGTATTGAGCTTTATATCTCAATGGTTTCTCACACA
>JAYMFT010257643.1:0-10812 GCA_038088735.1 Panulirus argus
GGGGGGGGGGGGGGGGGGGGGGGGGGGTACTTATTTGGGGAATGAGGTCTGGAGTGGGTCCATGCCCTGTACAAAAGTGTTTAAGACTAGGATGGGAGGATAGCTGTTTAGTGTCTCTTGGGTCATTTTGGAATGTGAGTGTTTTGTCAATATCGTGTTTGTTGGGAAGTGGAGATCTGTAAGTTTTCTATTTCTACCTCAGAGTTGGTGATTTCCTATTGAGCAATCTAGATGGGTTCTAGTGCCACTGCAAAGAAATGAATGCAATACATATTGAGGTGACACTACTTTTTTTGTTTCATCTTGTATTTATCAAATGTCTGTAGTTGCTAGGTACTTTGAACATTCTATTTTGTGTAATTTGCTGGTTTGCTACAGGTATTGACTGATAGGCATGTATAAGAGAGACTTTTTGGATAGAATGTGCTCAGAGGGGCAGCTGGTGTTATGTCTAGTCACTACCTTTGAAGGCAAGGGTGAAAATTTGTGGAGGTTTTTGGAAAAGAGGAAAACAAATTGGGTGAGAAAAGAGTGTGAGAGTAAGTGAGCTTGGAAAAGACATCTGTGTACAAAAAAAAAAATACCAGGAGAGACTGAGTGAAGAATGTCAAAAGATAAGAGTAAACAAAGCTAGGGGAGTGGGTGAGGAATGGGAGATATTTAGGAACACAATGCTGGCATGTGCAAGAGAGATGCACCTGGCATGTGTAAGGTGGGCAGATAAGAAAGAAAGGGGAGTGAGTGGTGGGATGAGGAAATGAAGTTGCCAGTGAAAGGGAAAAGTATATGGGCAGTACTTACAGGGAAGGAAGGAGTGCAAATGACTGGGAGATATAAGAGAAAGCAGCAGGAGGGCAAAAGGATGGTGCAAGGGTTGAAGAAGAGGGCAAACAAGAGTTGGTGTGATTGAGTGTCAGTAAGCTTTATGGATAATAAGAAGATTGAAGGAGGTAACTAGGGTACAAAAAACAAGAGAAGAAATGGGAAAATTGGTGAACAGGACAAACGAAGAAGTGGTAACAGGTAGTGACGAAGTGAAGAGAAGATGGAGTGAGTATTTTTAGGTGCAGAATTTTTTTTTTTTTTCATACATATTCGCCATTTCCCGCGTTAGCGAGGTAGCGTTAAGAACAGAGGACCGAGCCTTAGAGGAAACAATCCTCACTTGGCTCCCTCCTCTGTTCCTTCTTTTGGAAAAGTGAAAAACAGGAGGGGAGGATTTCCAGCCCCCTGCTCGCAGAAGAATATGTTTGAGAATAAAATGGCAGACATAGGATGTTTGGGTCAGGATGATATGTGAAGTGAGAGAGTCGTGGAAAGTGCTTTGGTGAAGGGAGAAGAGGTGGTGAAAGCCTTACGTAAGATGAATTGTGACAAGACAGTTGGAGTGGATGGTATTGCAGATGAATCTCTTGAAAAAGGGGATGACTGCATTGCAGACTAGTTAGTTAGGATTTTCAATGTATGTATGGATTATAGTGAGGTTCCTGATGACTGGCAGAATGCAACCATAGTGCCACTATATAAAGAAAAAGTGGTTAAAGGTTAATGTTCAAACTACAGAGGTATAAGTTTGTTGAGTGTACTTGTAACTGGAGTTCACTAGTTCTGGAGACTTGCTGTGGCCACCCCCTTAAGGGAGCTCCAAGAAGGAACAAGCATCAGAGATGTACCTTATATGTTTTATGGGTGAGTACTGACTGAAAAGGTGAAGGCAATTACAGAGCATCAGACTGGGTAGAAATTGTATTGTTTCAGGGGTGGCAGAGGATGTGTGGATTAGGCATTTATTTCAAAGAAAGTATGTGAGAAACATTTAGAGGAAAAGGATTTCTATGTGGCATTTATGGATCTGGAACAAGCATATGACATGGCTGATAGAGATGCCTTGAGGAAGGCCTTAAGGATATATGGTGTGACGGGAAAGCTTTCTAAAAGCAGTGAGAAGTTTGGCATATGCACACGTGGAAAGAGAGGAGAGCAAGTGATTCAAAGTGAAGGCTGGTCTGTGACAAAGGTATCTGATTTCTCTATGGCTGAATTTGGTGACAAAATTTGCAAGTGTGTGAATGGGGGAAAATTGAGAATAAATGTGAATAAAAGCAAGGTTATTAGGTTTAGCAGGGTTAAGGGACAGTTTAGTTGGGGTGTGAGTTTGAATGGAGACAAAGTGGAGGAAGTGATATGTCTGAGATACTTTGGAGTAGACATGGCAGTAAGTGGAACCATGGAAGCAGAAGCGAGTCATAGGGTGGGCAAGGGAACAGAGGTTCTAGGAGCAGTGAGCAATGTGTGGAAAAAGAGGTAATTGTCTGAGAAGGCAAAAATTGGTATTTTTAAAGGTATAGTAGTTCAAGCAATGTTGTATAAATGTGAGGTATGAGCTATGAATGAGGACATGCAGACTAGGGTGAAAGAGTTGGAAACAAAATGTTTGAGGATAACAAGTGCTGTGAGTGGTTTGACTGAGCAAGTAATCAAAGGGCAAGAGAGAGGTATGGTAATAAAAAGAATGTGGCTGAGAGAGCTGAGGAGAGTGTACTGAAATGGTTTGGATATATGGAGAGAATGAGTGAGGATAGGTTAACAAAGAGGATATATGCATAAGAGGTGGAGAGAACAAGAAGAGGTAGACCAAATTGGAGAAGGATGGAGTTCTTCTGGGTGATCTGGGCCTGAACTTGTAGGATGATGAAAGGAATGAACAGGATAGAGTGAACTGAAACAATGTAGTATACAGGAGTCGACGTGCCATCAGTACACTGTGCCAGGGCACATGAAGCAGCCTGGGTAAACCATGGAAAGGTCTGAGGCCTGATTGTGAATCAGGAGCTGTGGTTTCAGTACACTGCATATGACACCTAATGAATGGATGTAAGCAAATGCAGCCATTCTTTGTCTGTTCTTAGTGCTACCTCACTTATGTGGGAACTTTTTTTTTTTTTTTTTTTTTTGAACAAAGTGATCTATTTAAATTTAAACTATCTTAAAATTTGCTTAATCCTTATTACTGCACAACAGAGAACAAATTCAATAAACAAAACTACAAATGAAAATTTTTCTTAAATTATTGTTTTCATGTACCTGCTTCATGTGCGCTATGTCATGAGTAACTTTGTCATCACATACTTTCAATCTAGTTTAGTAAAAGTTCATCATATCAGGTATAATCTTTGGGATACTAACCATAACACTTAGGCAAATAAAATTGTATCCAACTACCCAACTGGAATGGTGGTTCCAAAATATCTATCATGCTCTGCAAATAATGGTAACACTCTTATATTCTCTTATTTCCTGCATCTCATTTTGTACATCTAAAGCTGGGTATCTCAAGCATTATCTTCTCTTAACACTTTCATTATACATGTTAAAACAAAAGAATAAAAACTGACCTTGAGTTCACTAATAACACTCTGCACTAATGCAAAGACCACATTGTTAGAATCGTTGATATTAATGTACGTTGCAATCTTGCACAATTTAACACACGTTACAGCTGCAGCTTCAGTGAGATGTTTACTGATGTTGTGAGGAATAAGAGCTTTCTTTAGCTGGTCAATAAACTGCTTCTTCTTGAAATGTCTCTGAGAGCAAGGAGCACCAGCATCTGCATTCACAATTTCTTCTAATACTTTCTGTCAGGAGTAAAGGAACATTATATATAAATAATCATTTCAATGGATTACAATTCAAATACATTTACTTTCAGCAAATGAGAGGTGTATTTCTCCAAAACAAGTCTGCAAGCTATTATTAACTGCCTTTGCGTCCTATGTACAGGGTTTCATGGATACATGTACAAATCACTAAGGTTATAAATGTACATTTCTCTCCAGGGCGATGTTCCACCTGTCTTAAGAGAACCCCTAAGATCCCAGAGGTTAGAAAACCTCTTTACCCACTGCCTTCTGATGAGGGAAATGCCTTCCATACCTTGCTAACCACCTAAACAATGCTAGTAGCCTACTGACACAGTCCAAGTTCATACACTATTTTGTCAGAAGATAAAAAGCCTCTAATTGTAACATGTCTAGGAACTTTGAAACTCCCACATTGGTCATAATTGGAAGAAAAGATGACTCCTCAAAATTGAGTTCAGAGAAGCTTAACCCTTAAACTACTAAACACAATCCACACAAACCTCCATAATTCAGCATACATGGGCCTGAATTAAGCATTCAATTCTATGCAACAGCACGAGAAACCAATCAAACCACTTCATAACTAATCACCAACCCCCAAGTAGAAATAAAAAGTTTTCCAATGCCTCTCACTTCAGCATCTCTACTCACATATCTCCCCACTCCCAACAAACAAAAATCACAATCATACAGACTGAAATAACCCATCATACATAAAAAAACTGCCCTCCCAGCTAAGTCTTAACTCCACCCTACCAGACATTACCACAAGCAACAATCCCCATACAAACAAGAGTCACACTTTCCCATCTACTCTCTGGACATAATCTATCCCTAAAATACAGCAAATACTATTTTGACATATCCCTAGACTCTTCATGCCCACAATGTAACTCCCACAACAAAATTATCAAACACTTCTTACTCAAATGCCCTGCACTCTCTGCACACAAGACACATACACAACATCACTAAACTTCATGACCTATGGTCCTGGCTAGTGGATGAGGCCGGCTTCCAAAGTGCTGCAGAAGCCTCATAAAAATAGAAAAGATTCCTGGGGCAGGAAATTAGAAAGTATGTAATTAAACTATTTAACAAATTATGAGATCAATTTTTAAACATGGGTATAAATGAAAAAATAAAATAAAAACTGCTTTGTACGAGTTAACTCCCTACAAACATATATAAGTACCTATGTACAGTAACATGCTGTACAACTTAACAAAAAGAGGCACTTACCCTTAATTTGTACACTATTTACATTTTAGGATACACTGTTCACTCTCTGATGAGAACAACAGAGCAGGGAATTCTGGTATAACTTTAAGCTCAGGTCAGAGTCTTGGAATGAGCTGTCACTGAATGACTTGCATTACTATCTGTGGCGGTGGGCTCAAAAACTGCCTTCCTTGAGTAGCCACTGGTCCCAAGCTATATGATTCTAAGGAGAGGCTTGAAAAATTCATTAATTTTGGGATGGATGACACTGCCATAATGTCTTTTGATGATCAATCTAAACCTGGAAGTAGTCAGTACTTTCTCTAATTTTTGAAAGTTTCACTGGGGTGCTTTCACTGCATTTTCTTCAATGTCACTTGTAGTAATTTATCATGCATGCCTGAGATATCTGTTCTGAAGTTGTGTGCAGATACACAAGTAAAACCATTGAAATACTGTCCAAGATGTTGATGGAGAAAGACAAAGTACTAAGGGTGTGGGAATGTGCAAACATCATACTTATCTATAAAAAATGAGACTGGGGAAAGGCAGCATTTAACAACAGATGCTGCCTCCCAGATGAGTGTAATCTGCAAGGTTCTGTAAAAGAAAATCAGAAAGCAAATGGATGACTTCCTACAAAGGAAAAACCAACTAACTGAGAGACAGCAAGTTTTAGGGAAAGGAGGTCATGTGTAATAAATCTCAAGGATTTCTAAGATAGAAGGAACTCTTAACATAAGACAAAGGTGTAGGCTCAGTAGATTGTTTATATCTGGACTGCCAGAAAGCACTGAATTGGATGCTGATAAGGAAACTGGATTACCAGGCAGGAATAAAGGGGAGACTCCTTTAATGAACGGATTATACATGTGAAGAGAAACAAATGAAGCATATCAGATAAGCCTTCTGAAAATTGGATGAGGTCACCATCAAAGTAGCTTGGATTCAGTTCTGCACTATCAATCTTCTCGATTCATGTATGGACACAAACCTAAATACGTTTGCAGGTGATGCAAAAGTCGTGATGGAAGGGTACCTTGATAAACTCCAACACTGGTGATGCATGCAGAGGATAAAGGGCACTTGCTGAACTGGAGTGGGATGAAAATACTAAGCAAGAGTAGTTCGAGAAAAGTAAGAAAAACGATTGAGGCGGCTTAAATAGCAACAAAAGAAAACACGAATCAGCAGGAGGGCTTTGTGTGCCTTGCTAGAGTGGATGCGATACAGATCACCGCGGAAGAGGCAGCGAGATCAAGCTTGACAGAGACGACAAGGTCAGTCACAGCAGGGGCAGCCAGGGGGAACATGGCAGAGGCGGCAAGGTCAAACGCAGGAAGCACCCATTCAGGAGGTCACACCAAGTACCCGGGGGGTGAAGTACGATGACAATACGTATACGAGCTGGAGTCCTGTTCCTCTGTACCCATTCTATGATCAAGACTCTGCTGAAACATTAGAATCAGTATAGCGCTTCCCACTCAATATGTTTTTCTCACCCCACCACATCACCAAAGCGAGTATACCCTATGCTATCAAAAACAAGTGCAATAGGAAAGGTGCATGGTGCAGCATTTGAGATTTTTTAATATCTTTTTATTTTTTCAATTATTATTAATTAGTGTTATCATTTGCCCAGTCCGTTAAATCCAATATCCGTTATATCAGGGTCCGTTAAATCAAGGGATTACTGTACATACATTTTTCTGTGATGGTATCTAGAGGCTGCGAGCATTCGACACATTTTGCTATGTTTGCGGCCAATTTATCAAAACGAGTGAAAAATTACTCTGTGGCAGCATCTGTAAAGATGTGCAAGGCCTACAAGATATATTTTGGCAAGCCTGTCGCAGATCAAAGCAAATTCTGGCCACATCATTTCACCTGTGAGCACTACAAAAAAACTGGAAGGTAAGACAGACATTCGTTGCTCATTTGGCTGGCAGAATTTTATAACATTTTAAGAATTTTCAAAAATTTTGAAAAATTCTAATTTCATTTTTTCTAAATTTTCAGTGTTACTGTAAAAAAATATCATATATGGAGTATGATGAGAGAATCTCTCACACATTAGTCATAGGTGAAATAAATTCATAAACAAAAATATAATTTTTTTCATAATCACAATTTTATACCGTTCTTTTACAGGATGGCACAGAGGGGAAAAGAGAGCAACAAAGTTCGCTATCCCAAGAATTTTGAAGGAACCCATTGACCACTCAAGCAACTGCTACCTTTGCATGGTAGACTCTTCCAAATGTCGGACTGGCAAGAATGCACCTGCCATCACATATCCAGACCTTCTATCATCCATTGCCCCGGTGCCACATGACCCTGAGCTCCCCATACCTACTCCTCTGAAGAGAAAGCAGCTGTCGTCAGAACAGAGCAGCAAGTCAGGGGAGGAGGAAGATATTGTAGATATAAATTAGCATTTCAGAGTTGCAGCTGAGGAGAGAAACCCTTACTACCCTAATCAAAAAGACCTCAGCAACTTGATCAGAGATCTCAGTCTTACAAAATCCAATCCCAAACTTTTGATGTCTAGGCTCAAGCAGTGGAACTTGTTGGATGAAAGAATGCAAATCACAGATCAGGGAAAGCGTCAACATGGTTTTCCCAGCTTCTTCACTCATCAAGATGGGCTCTGTTTCTGTCACAATGTAACTAGTCTCTTCGAGGCAATCAGAATTGCCAGTAACCCCTACGAGTGGCACCTCTTTATTGACAGCTCATCCAGGAGCCTCAGTGCTGTGCTGCTCCACAACGGGAACAAGCACCCGTCCCTTCCCCTGGCTCACTCAGTGCAACTCAAAGAAGAATACAACAGTTGCCTTGAAGTATGATGAGTACAGCTGGGAGGTCACTGGAGACTTCAAAATAGTGGCATTCCTGATGGGTCTTTTAGGCAGTTTTACCAAGTTTCCCTGTTATCTTTGCCTTTGGGACAGCAGGGACACCACGGTGCACTACCACAGGCAGGACTGGCCAAAGCAGACCGAATTCTCTGTGGGGATGAAAAACATCAAATGGGGGCCACTGGTGGATCCCAGGAAGGTGTTGATGCCAACACTGCACATAAAACTAGGCCTTATGAAACAATTCGTCACAGCCCTAGATAAGGAGCCTGCAGCCTTCAAGTACCTTCGAGACTTCTTTCCTAAGCTGTCTGAGGCAAAGGTCAAAGCAGGTGTCTTCGTCAGACCACAGATAAAAAAGATCCTGGAGTGCAAGGAATTCCCTGAGAAGCTCACTAGGAAAGAGAAAGCAGCTTGGTACAGCTTTGTTGCAGTGGTTCGGGGCTTCCTGGGCAATCACATGGCTGAAAACTATGTGAAGCTGGTTGAGACTGTGGTGAAGAACTACGACAAAATGGGCTGCAGGATGCCCCTCAAAGTCCATATCCATGATGATCACCTTGATAAATTCAAGAACATGGGAGCGTATTTGAAGGAGCAAGTCGAGCGCTTCCACCAGGATATAATGGACTTTGAACGCCACTACCAAGGAACATATTATGAGAACTGGGGAGATTATATTTGGGGTCTGATTCATGAAAGTTATTTACAGTACAGTCATAAATCTAAAAAACTGATCACTTCTAAATCTTCTGTGATCACTTTTGTTTAACAACAGTGTAAATACATGTTAATCTTGATTCATATCTTGTTGTTTTTCCGACTTTATGGGAATAAAAATGTGCAAGTTCACCCATTGTCCGACTGGAAATAGGTAAATTTCAAAATATTACTGTCCTGGTCACAAAAGCAAAGTTTGAAGGGAATAATACCCTTTTTCTCTACTTTTTATGCTTAAGCAATTAGGAAATAACACTTACTACCTAAGAAATTTCCTTACGGTAAAACTGCCCAAGGACACAATATAAATGACTGAAGCAATGGGTTATCAGGGCGACATGACCATTTGTACATATGGAATTTGGTCAAGAAGAGATATCCTTTCCATATACTTCTTAAATACTTTCCACTTTATGAAAAGATTATCATCCAAAGTAAGGCATGTGGAATGACAGGCACTTGAAAAAACACATATGATATCAACTGAAAATAATGCATAGATTTTCATTGCAGGTACACAGTACAGACAAGAATATACAAATATGTTCAAATAAACACACTTAAGTACAGAACCATAGTACAGTCATAGCACAATAATGAGCTGCTAAAAAAATCTAACAAAACTTACAGGTGAAAGGACTAAAAGCATTATCTGAAGGGGCCAAACTGCTGCTCTTCGCTTGTTGCTCTCAGCATAGCTTTCCAGATGTTCAAACATTATCTCACAGCACTTTGCTAAGTCTTCATTTCTTCGTTTCTAAAAGAAAACATTTCATGAGCATTCTGGACTTATAATTCTCCTGTATCTTAAAATATCTTAAACCAACCCCATCTACATGGGCTTGACAGATGTGCATACATTCTCTTAGCTCACTCTCATACTCTCAACATATGTTAAAATTAAGGCCGGTTTCCACACTGCTATAGCAGATATTTCTCACTTCAAACAATATTTTGATTTCTATAATGAAATTTACATCATTCACATCTTTCTCACACAAAATCACAAATTCTAAATCATAATTCAACACAAAGCATATCATTAGCAAATGTTGCTGTACTAAGCTTATGTAAATCTATAAACATTAAGTACTGCTTCAAATAAAGAGATCAACAATGTACTCTCTCACATGCAGAGATTAACAAAGTTGTTTTCAACTATTTTTTTTACCACAAGAACTAGCATCCCATTAATATGACAAAGAGAGAGCTTTTGAAAATGAAGACACAAAGGAATCATGTAGCCACCTTATTTCTCTAATGTATAATGTTTATTTTGAATGATGACAATCCATTCTCTACCAGAAGCAGAGCCACATAAGCATCTTCGGAAATGTTTGCTTGCTGTTAGTTAAAACATCACATCCCCCTCAATAAACAGTGAACCCATGAAAATTCACACTCTTTACCCACCATATTACTTATGAGGCCAGAAGATGCTTGTCCATAGAGGTCCAATGACAGTACAATAACCTGCTCATGTCTACGGCATGGTGTAGTGGTCAATCACATTCACTCAGTAACCACTGACATCTGTGCCTTGGACCTGTTACAGTCAGGACTCAAGAATTTAGTTTTGAAAAGGTAAAATGTTTTCAACAGAATGAAAGATTTAACAAATGTTCAAAAAGCTCTGCCTATGGTGAAAAAAGGGTTTATCATTCATTAAAACTTTCATTTCTCCCCAATGGAAAAACCTAACAAAGCAAGGAAGGGTATTACCACACAGAGGGAAACAAGAAAACATTCAGGATAAAAAAACAATGAGAGAGAACTTTACTCTTAGTGACAACTTTGCTTTGTTCTAAATCATACAGTAATTAGGGCAGCGTTCCTCCCACACTGTATAATTGCAAAACCTTCCACACAGCCTCTCCATCAACCCTATCATACACTTTCTCCAAATCCATATATTCCCCATAGTTTTTTTTTTTTTATGTTGAAGGCTCCAGTCATGGACAAAAGTCCATATCAAGGCCAGGCCCTAATTGAAATATAGAGAGAATTAAGAAATGGAAAAAGAAAAGGAGGGAGAGTATTTACTAATTTTCTGGCACACATTCTTCAAAGGAAACAAAAAATCCTCTACCATTCCCAGAGCATCATTGTTCTTTTCAAGTCTAAAGCTCTATGAGTACCATTACCCTTTAAATCACCACTGTACCATAAAACTTATCAGCTATACTCAATAAACCTACACCACTATAGTTAGAACATTCATTTTCATCCCCTTTTCCTTTATACAATAACATTATACAGGTATTTAGCCAATCCTCAGGCACCTTTTCATGAGCGATCGGGGCCTGAACATGCAGGAGGGTGAAAGGTGTGCCCGGAATAGAGTGAAATGGAACGATGTGGTATAC
>JAYMFT010257654.1:0-10812 GCA_038088735.1 Panulirus argus
ATACTTATATATTACTCCAAAGAAGTCTACATTTCCCTGTCACATGAATTACACGAGTGCGTGCACGTGTGTCTGCATGTGCTCTCCTGTCTGTATATTTTGTGATGCGGTTAACAACTCATTAAAATTAACGTCTTCAATAGACACATTTTCAGCGTCGAGGGTGAGGCTAGACTATGAGGGCCACAATAGTGATGATGACGTGCCTGCTGGCTCCCACTGCGGCAGATCTGTTCCTTGACTCACGTAAGTTTTGGCTTCTCACTGTAGCCAAGGCTACCAGTCCTCGACACATGCAAATTGCTAAACCATCACTAAGACCAAGTTGTTCCTTCATTCACATAAGTGTTAGATCACTACTAGAGTCAAGCTGTTCCATTTCTCGTGTAAGTGTTAGCTTATCAGTAAGGCCAAGTAGCACTTAGAATTCATATAAGAACCGTTTTGCAATTTTGGAAGTAATTCTTCTGAAATCTTGCGTCCCATTTAAAGTGCAGTCTCTTCAGTGTTCCGTGATATGTCATTCTTTATGATGCAGTATGCGAGGTTTGTTGGCGTAACGCCAAAACCAACAGGCAAAACTCTTTGTCAGAATAGGTTCACTGAGCCACAACTTTGCCTTTTTTAGGAAATGATTGTAAATCATAACAAAAGAGTTGGGAAAAACAATGTAAGGGAGCTTATGCTTGCCACTGAGAACAGTGGCATCGTGAAAGGTTCGGATTCTTGTCTGTCATTCGAGACGCCAGGTGGGTAGGTTGACTGTTGCCTTTGGTATCACAGAAACGGTGGTTAGAGACTTTTCCCAGAGCGCGTTCCTCAATGGCTAATGTAAATTCTCCTCGTGAAGTATGTAACATACAGGGCGCGAAATAAGTAAATAAATGGTTGATCACTATCAGCCTTTGGTTTATCTCCTCCCCACGCCGTTCCTTCCTGTGCCTTCCGATGAAAAGGAGACAGCGCGATGATTATTAATTCTCATCAGTATCTGGCGTCGAGCCACAGTTCTCTCTCGCTCCGGAAAGTTATTGACGACAGTCAAATGTGCCGTTTCTCATGAGGATCCGGTCACATGCAAACACGAAAGCATTCAGAATCTCTTTTTTGTTCTTATTTTAACGTTATCACTTCGTGTGCATGTGTGACACCCTTTACTTATGCCAGAGTTGTACTCACAGTTCGTCATTGTCGGATATGTGAAACGAAGCGTCATTATTTCTGGGAAAACCGAACGTTCATATAGATAGATTTCGAGCAGTATTATGAGCTTTAAGGACTATTTATTTTTTCTTCTAATGTTTCAAATCAAATTCAAATCGTGAACTTCAGTCATTTTACTGTCTACCGTAAAAGTTTTAGCAGAGTCCTGAAGAGCAAAAGATGATATAATTGGCTTTAAATTAACTCAGGGAGGAATACTGGTGGTCTGGTGAGTGATTTCTAGTGTTTGGCCAGCAGCCACCCTCTTCCTGTTAAATTCTCCTCATACCCTCGATGATACGAGTCAAGCTTCGGCCAAAAATTTCATATCATACACCTCATATCACCTCACCTATTTTCTTACTACTCAATACACAGTTCATTTTGCACCACTCATTTCTATCTGCATATGTTAGTATATTTATGCACGCTCCTTGTTCGTGCTTATTTGACATTCCTTTATATGTCTTTTCACCCACTCACTGTGTTTCTCAAGCACTCGTCACATCCAGTGCGTGTTTCAACTGTCTGTATTAATTTCTTTGATTTTTATCACTGGGTGTTAGTGACCCCGAGGAACTGCACAAAATACAACTGCTCTTTATGTTAAGCAACTGGTACTTCCACGTTTTATGCGAGTTCTAATTCTGTTGCTTAAATGGTTGATTAATTATATACATAGATATAGATATATGAACACACACACACACACACACACACACACACACACACACACACACACATAAGCAAAAAACTTATTGAAATAGATGCAAGGAAGTACTTTTACAGTATAAGAGTGGTGAATGATTGGAACAGAATGCCTGGGGACTGGGTTAATTAGGATTTCATTTAAGACAGTAAACACAGATTTATGAAGTTGCATGTTAGTAAGGCATGTCCAAGAGATGAGGCCTCACGACTGTAAAAGTCTCTCCCCATACAGTACAAAATAGGTAATCACACACACACACACACACACACACACACACACACACACACACACACCTTCATATATATATATATATATATATATATATATATATATATATATAAGAGCGAATTCTCTACAACGAAAAGACAGAAAACCAACTTCGTCCATTTTGAATCAAACACTACGAAAAAGACTGTTAAATCTATCACTTTCTTTGAAATAAAGCAGCATGAAGTTAAAGAGAAGATGTAATACAGAGGGGGAGCAGATGTGGTAGTACAGAGGGGAGCAAATATGGTAATACAGAAAGGGGAGCAAATATGGGAGAGTTCTGCAACACTGAATTAAACCACCGCAAGATATAGCCAGAGCGAAAACAATCCATTAACGTAGCTCATGGTGGGGCCAGTACTTTATTGATAATAATCATTATTGAATGAACCTTTTTGAAGATGACCGTATAGTGTAGACGCATTATTACTTTTTGTGTTTAAAGATTTCCTCTTTCCACCCCAGCGGCCGAAATTAGATCCGACTATTTCCCATTCATCTTCTGTCGGTATATTTTATGACAGTAGGGTCTGGCTCGCCCTTCCTTGGCCCATGGGATCAGTGTCTGGCTCGCCCGTCCCTGGCCCATGGGACTTGTGTCTGGTCCGCCCGTCCCTTGCCCATAGGACCAGAGTCTAGCCCACCCGTCCCTGCCCCAAAGAACCAGGGTTTGGCCCGCCCTTCCCTGGCCAACGGCATCAGGGTCTGTTCTGCCTTCCCTTGGCCCACGGCACCAGGGCCTGGCCCTCTCTTTCTTGGCCCACACCACGATCCCCCATAAAGATCCTCACATAGAATCGAAATGGGCGAATTTCCTGGCCTTAGATTGATGGCTCCGTCCAAATGTTGTCAGGACGGACGAAAAGACATCAGTAATGATCCTGTTTTTCTGCTCTGTGTGTGTGTGTGTGTGTGTGTGTGGCAGGAGCCAACGCCAAACATCTCTTGGGCCGGGATGTCGTCCCATGCTATATATAGTCGTGTTCCTTCCCATTTGCCAGTCAAACCTTGTTTGATTAATGGGGTAAATCGCTGTCATTATGAACTACATTAGTCTCTCCGCTCCTCCAGTGGCTACAGAGGAACCTCTCGCGACTCGATATATCAGTTCAGGGAGTCTGATATCAGCTTACGGCTTATCTCCTCGTATATTCCGACTTTTAGAAAGTGTTGATACAGAAGGGGAGGATTTCCAACCCTGATATCTCTCTCTCTCTCTCTCTTTCTCTCTCTCTCTAGCCATCTCTCATATGCAGTGCAGTTTTGGGCTCCCCACCTTAAGCGAGGATATTTTTAGATGGGAAGCAGTGTAGCGCAGAGCAACTTAACTGATTCCTTCGTCGCGTAACAAACCATATGAGGACAGACTGCGAGAATTATACTTGTTCTCCTTAAGCAAGAGGTGTCTTCGAGGCAGATTGATAAAAAAATTTAAGATACTTAAAGGATTCAACAACGTTGATACTGATTTTTTTTCTTTTTTTGTGCAGTAGAGCCAGCGCTACCAACGAGAGGAAATGGATTAAAATTGTACTTAAGAGGTCACCGAGTTCATCTGGAATGTACGAAATATTTCTGTATCAACTTCATTATTGATGCACTGAATAAGCTTCCAGAAAATGTCGTTCGAAGCAACGCCCTTAATATCTTCAAAATTAGGCTTGATCATCACTTGTCACACTCCGGTATTGAATAATTTATTTAATCAATCATCATAAGTTGTGGTATATTATGCTACCTTCTCAACCATCGATCTCTTCCTCGCCATGTTGCGGTAACACACCAGCATTGATTAACCCGTGTTGCCTGCTTTATGAGAGTAGGAATTATCCTATCATTCTTCAACATCGAGAATAACATGAACATGATAAGTTGAGAGGCTGGAGTTCAGTTTATCCCTACAATTATCTTTATAACAAAACAATGAAGGGAAGCGTGTCGTTGGTGATGGGATGCATGACATATTCATGTTCGTTCAACCTTACGACTTTCCTGTAAAGATTTCCTTCAGACATATTAATCCTGCATGGTATTTTTTTCTACCTTTTTTCCCTCCGGCAACACGCCGGAGGGAGTGAAGGGTGGGGGAGAGAGTCTTTGCTTTGCTATTCTTTTCTTCCGCCGTTTTTGAAGGGAGTACATATTTGTTTAAGTAGTGTTAAGGCCTTGGGTCTGTGTGGTCTATGTATCTATGTAACTCTGTAACGCACTCTCACTTCTCTCTCTCTCTCTCTCTCTCTCTCTCTCTCTCTCTCTCGACCATGGTATCGTCTGCAAACGTACTCAGGTTGCAGTCCACACCTTCTGGGAAGTCATTCACATAGATCAAGAAGAATAACGGTCGCAGAACAGAACCCTGCGACACACCGGAGGTGACCTAAACCCATTTTGAGAAGGCATCCCTAACAGGCGTCCTATATTCCCCTTCACTAAGGTATTCTGTCCATCGAAGGAGTCTCCCTTCCTCCATTTTCCTACCTGATGATCCAGTTTCTTAATCATCCTCTCGATTGGGTTAGTGTCAAATTCTTTCTGGCACCCCAGAACTGATAACTAGCGCATGGGATAATGACTTACAGTTACTGTGCTGTTGGTTATGAAGACCTGTAGAAATGTTTCCGTAATACAGTTTGAAGATCATGAGGAATGGGTGAGAGTAAATACTGTTGAATCAGTAGGTGTTAACGGCCGAGCTACGTCAGTCTGGACGGCTGACTCCCGCCCGAGCTGACACTGGCCTGGTTGAGTCAGTCTGGACGGCTGACTCCCGCCCGAGCTGACACTGGCCTGGTTGAGTCAGTCTGGACGGCTGAATCCCACTCATGCTGACAGTCTCATGTTGACTGTAACTGTATAAAGTTTCCTCCTCAGTCCGTTCTGCAGATATGTTCAGTTTACAATCACTATACAGGTGTGTACTGTGTACAGTTAACCCACAGATGCGTACAGTTTCGCAAGAACATTGCGTGTCTAGCTATAATGTACATTGACTTACGGCAGGTTGTAGGCTTACACTGTTGTGTTGTGGGTGTGGAATAAAGCACACCTGTACTATGTAATGTCATGTTGTTACAAATGTTGGTTGACGCACACCTGTTCTGTGTAATGTGTTACAGGTGTAAGGTGAAGCGAAGCTGTACTGTATAAGGCTATGGATGTTTTGAGGGTGTGTTCCGAGGTGCACCTGTAATGTTTAACTTTATACTCAGGTATTACAGGTGTGGGCGAGACACATATGTACTATGTAATGTTATGTTGTGTTGCAGGTGTGGGGTGAGGCACACCTGTACTATGGGTGAGCGCTGGGGGGCAGGATGGCCAGGCGTGACGGTCATGGGCCAGCTCTCCCAACACCACCACCAACTCCTCCTCCTCCTCCCGTCAAGATGGGCATCATCACACTGGTAGTCCTGTGCGGCCTCCTCTCCGTAGGTAAGTCTCCCTCACCTCCCAGTACAACTGGTGATCAAGATGATGTCATGTAGGTACAGCAGCGACCTCTGGGTGCGATGCTGTTGGGTCATGTCCTTCCCCAAGCTATTGGCCACTTGAGTACAATACTGTAGAGCCAAAGTCCCCTGCAAGCTAGGGTCCTGTCCTGTCCTAGGCAATTGGCCCCAAAGTACAACACTGTAGAGCATATAGTTCCTCCCAAGCTATTGTTCCTTCCCATGCTGTTGGCCTCAAAACACAGTACTGTAGAGCACGGTCTCTCGTAAGCTGTTGCCATTAAACTAGAAGAGATCATGCGATAATCACAAAGGCAGATTGATTCCTACCTGATTTATAGGGTCTTTATTGTTAGATATTACCAGTTTCTTACTCTGCAAGTCGCAGGTAAGTAAAACATGATTGATGGTTCCCGCAGACTTGTGTTGACTGTAGATGGATGTGTTTGAGTGTGTTGTGCACCGTTAACTCACTACTTTACCACCAGTTGCACCTCCTCTTAGTGAATGCCATGATACCATCCAGGCCAGATGCGCTGCAGGGGAGAACTGTGGACAGTGTTTATGTAATGGCTGCAGTTGTCGGGTCCTCTGTTCGTGTGTAAATATGTGTGTTTATGTATGTGTCCTTTCATATATCTCTTTATGCATGGTCGTTCTAGTTTACCTAAAAGATTAGTTGGCATCAAATATCATTGTCTTGAAAATTACTACAACACCAGCCAGACCCTGATTTTATACGGTCTAAAATAAATAGGTTTACTCCCGAGAAATGTAGATTAGAGCTGTGAAAAATCAGATATTTGGCTCCACAACACTTGATGACAGCGCGGTGATGAACCGCTTTACGAAACTGAACTAAACTTCACGTTATTGTGTATTGTCATTCGCCAGAAATTCACAAACCAACAAACGTTATGCAAGATTTATATATAGAGATAATATATTTTTTTCACTGTGTAGTCTCCATAGATAAGCCCATTATGGCACAGGGGCACTGTACCGTGTTCAGCGGCTGTACCAGTAATTGTCTTTCGACATTATTACAGCTTCTCTTCGCACAGTGACATTCAGAGTGCTACTGTCATTGCGTCCCCCTTGCTAGACGGTAGAGCATACAATATCGTTTCACTTTATCTGCCATGTACCTGGCTTCAAGGTGGTCTGTCATCAAGCCCTCATCTTACACGTGACGAAACCAAGGGGTTTGTAATTCCCTGTTCACCTCCCACTTGCCTTGCGTGAGAGCCCAGAATAGTCTCACACCCCACCAAACTTCATGGCCAGGCGTATGAACAGTGGTCGATCCTCTTTGCTTATGCTCTTTTGTCTTTAGATTGTAAGTATTTTTGTTTGTCAGTGGATAAGTTTTTACGAGAGCGACTTCGTCTCTGTTCTATATATTTTGGTCTGATATTACCAAAGTTCCTCAAACTGTGAATCATTTGAACGTATGGTTAGACCATGAACATCTAGAAAAGTTAACATTCTTTATAAACAGATTTTCATACAGTTTTGATAAGTAAGAAATGAACTTCCTCCATCCACTATACATCACAGCCTCTGCCAAGCCACTGTACTTAACAACCTGTGCCATGCTATTACACATCACAACATACGCATCCCAACACATTTCTGAAATCTGTTTTTGACATAGTTTGGAGTGACCTGACGCTAAACACTAGGTGCTGTGGACAAGTAGTAGATGGAAAGTTATGTACAAACCATCGAGCTTATATTTTACGAACCGCCTAGCTTGTCATTAGTGAACTGTAAGTCGAATGGCTCTTCCCAAGGAGACATATCACTTAGTTTCATTACATGAAATTGAAGATCTTTAGTAAGTTAGGAAAAACTTCCGTACGCACAATAAGGGAAAACCACGTTCGCGCAAGACCCAAAACTGCGAAACAGTATGAAATTCAGTGCAGAAGCTTAAAACGCGTCTGTACTAGAACCTACAGAGGGCGCCAAAGTAGGCCTATGTTGCTACGTAGGCCTAAGGGTAGCGGTATTCAGCTGTTTGATGAGTAGAAGAACAAAACAACAGACTGGTCCTAAACCGAGCTGCAAGGGGTAAAAGAGCCTTCGAAACCATTATGAGGAACCTGTGTGGAGTGGTTAGTGTCTATGGAGTAACAACATTTATCTTTACCTTGATTCCTAGCTATTCCCTTTTATCTGTAAACTTCCCTTCCATTCACCTTCTCTCTCTGTCTTCGTGGCCGAGCTAGCTACACTGAAGGTGAAGGCCTGCTTCCACTTTCCTATTTACACAGGAAATGGGCTTCTCAGAGCGCCTGTCAACGCGTCCAGCTCCATATATTAGTTGTTATTGTCCATAGACGACTGGAGTGGCAGCGGCGTGTTCCCCCACCTGGCGGTCGAGGCCGACTCTAACGCTGGAGCTTGTGCGAAGTTCTGTCCTGCATTCATTATGGGCTCACGTCTTTATTATCATCACTATGCTATAACCCCAGAGCCCCTTCTCCGGTGGCATGTGTGTTAGCAAAGAAAGGATGGACTTTTTAAAATGAAAAGTTCCTCGACGAGATTTTTGTTCTTGCATCTTTCGTATGATTTTCTGTCAGGAAAAGATATTTTATACCTTCAGTTCTTAACTGTCCTTTTGAATAATGAGAGGCAGGTTACATATGTTAAAGTGAACAGCTGCAGGTGCATTGAGCGTGGAACACACTCGTGTGAAAGGCTGACAAAATTGCCCCCGCCGGACAGCGTGTTTTCACGCGACATGAATTCACATTCGTGTGACAGAGGCCTAACACCGACCAGCTGAAGCCACCAACATCCGACTTCAAAATATCAATCACATGAAAAGTGCGTCTCGTAGATACTTCGGGAATTAAGTGATGACTTCGTTAACTTTTTTTTTTTTTTTCATTTCCATCACAGTAAGGACATGGCATGATTTATAAATTTGTCAGTAGAGTACAGTATTGTATGTCATGTTGGACCAAGGGCCTAACTGGTTTCATACATATAGATTACGATTAGACAGATTGCCATATAATAAAAGAAAACTGACTCTTAACAGATCAGAGGGGTTTCGTTGTCACAGGCTCCATAAACTGGAAGCCTTTGGGGTGAAGGCTAGAGATGGTGGGACGCTTCGTGATGGTGGATGGTTTGACAGAAGCGTCACAGTTTACTGCTGGTAACATCAGCTGAGGGTTAGTGATGGCTGACATTAGCTAGAGGTCAGCGGTGGATGACGTCAGCCGGGGGTCAGTCACGGGTGACACCAGCTAGGGATCAGGAAGTTGCCAGACCTGTTGATAATCCATCCGAATCCAGATTTCGTTCCAATGGCACTTCACGCTACACTGTTTTTGTTTTCCAAATTTATGCCTGGAATTTTGTTACTTGTCATAGTACTCAACAGAAGCGCCCTATGGCGTCTCAGCGTCACAAAGACCAGCAAAGTTTACACGTACGTCTTTGAACTGTACGGTTCCATTTGGACGACTCAGGGCACCGGGGAAACTGTCAATAGTTGGCCTGTTGCACACCTTTCAGGCAGCATCAACAGTATCATGTCCGGTAAGGCCAATATGGGAAGGAATCCAGAGGAACTCATTGGTACGCTTGTTAGGGAGGACCCACACCTGAAGGCGTCTGACTGATGGACCGTTGAGGAACGCTAAGGGTCGAGACTTCTACGGAACTGCAGAAGTGAATGGAATTCAGTAATGTTGAGGAAATTACGGGAATTGTCAGCAGCGTCTTGTAAAGATAGCAGTATTCCTGCTGGCACTGACCAGTTAAAGTAACACAGTGGGGCAGAGATGGTGCCATCCCCTGTAAATGTGAGGAGTACAAAGCCACTTAGCCTCCCATTCCTTGCAGGAAGGCGTCGGAGTAGTAATAGAGAGCCACCTCCCATCCGTTCCGTGCAGGAAGGCGTCTGAGTAGGCTTGCATAGTATCCTCTGGCTAGTGTTTAGGGAAAACAATATTGTTTCTAAGATGCTGTTGACGGAGAACTAGTGGAGTGTTTTGGGGTTTAAAGAAACCTTTAGTGAAGTGAAGGCTGAAAGCGTAATTTGGCCTGGGTTCAGGTTTAAGGTGGGGAGATGCTGATGAGATAAGGAGGGTGTGAGAGAGTTTATCTTATGAACGATACCATGGAACCGTAAGTTACCATGATGTGTCAAGCAAAGAGGATTTCTCCACAGTACACGGTTGGTAAGTGCCATTAGTGGAGAAGTAGAGAGGGTGGGACTTAGAGAAGGTCGCTTGAAGACATTCAGTACCTATGACAGTAGCTGTCAGACGTGGAGATGAGACGCACCTCATGCCCTCCTGTAGTCTGAGGAAAGATGCTCAAGTCATCGTGTGACTATGGCTCATGTAATTCATGGAAAGATGTAAGAAGCATGACGCATATAATGCTGTATTATTCCACTGGAAAGAATTAGCTGTAGTAATGGATTAGTGTTGACTGAATAATACGGGTGGCTTGGGAAAGGTCATTCCCTCCTGCAGCTGGTTAGTTCCCTCAGATCTCCTTGTATAGATTAATGACTAATTTTACATGAATCTCTCTTGGATGTTGATGACCCTGCTAGTGGAGGGAGGGAAGAACCACATGACAAAGTTGCCAGCTGTTGAAATACGGTGGAAAAATAACCTTACGGGTCATCACTCTGATGCGCTGAAACAGGTTTTTCAGCTTTGCCGTTGAAAATTCCTCTGTCGCCAGATATGCGAGAGTTTTTCTCTCTCGTGGAAAAAGTCGAAGGCAACTGTCTACATAATTCTGCGTCACTTGGTTCGTCATATTTGGCGCCCGTCACGCAGGAAATTTTCAGCTGGTTCTTTACAACCATCACCAGATATGAAATTAATATAACTTTGGTTCACTGTGACGACGTAATACACTGTGGCACCGTCACACAGTATGACGACGAGACACATTGTAGTGACGTAAAACATTGTGACAACGTAGAGTGTGTAAGGTTCAAAGTGGCGGCCTCACAGATTAATTCTGCATATTAATGATCCCCCAAGTTGGCAGCAGAGATTGATGGTACTTGAGAAGTGCTGCATCAACACCAGTGCATTAATCAACAGGTGAATTGGACCACTAACAATTTCTCTCTCTCTCTCTCTCTCTCTCTCTCTCTCTCTCTCTCTCTCTCTCTCTCTCTCTCTCTCT
>JAYMFT010257665.1:0-10812 GCA_038088735.1 Panulirus argus
GCAAGTAAAAAAGGCAACCAAATGTTAGGTTTCATAGCCAGGAACATAGATTACAAGACACCAGAAACAATTCTCACTCTTTCTGATTCTCTAGTAAGACCACACCTTGAACATGCAGTCCAGTTTTGGCCCCTAAACTATGAAAAAGACGAGGAAAAGTTAGAGCAAGTACAAAGACGCGAGACAAAATTGGTCCCATCCCTTACAAATCTGGCATACGAAGAGAGGCTAAAACGATTGGATCTCTTCTCCCTTACAAAAAACGTGGACTTCGCGGCGACTTAATTCAAATGTTCAAAATTATGAACAAGTTAGAGAACGTAAATCACGAACATCTTTTCGAAACACAAGAAAGTACGGTTACCAGGACAAATGAAATAAAACTAAAAGCTAAAAGATGTGGTAGGGATGTGGGATAAAGCTTCTTTTCCTATAGGGGTGTTGAGCATTGGAATAAGTTACCGTCAGACGTAGTGAATGCTAAGACTATAAATACCTTCAAAAGTCGTTTAGACAAATCATTTATAAATTCAGGTATATTTTGAGAAAAACACCTGAAATGAATTGTAAAAACGACAGAGGTAACGGGGACAGTAGGAGGCTAATGTGCAGCAGCGGGGAGTCGGTGATAGATCAAAAAATTGCTAAGCGGAATTACATTTTCTTGTCAAGTTACACTCATTTTTCTTTTAAAGACAACCCAGTAGTAGTCCAATCAGGCCTCATGTTGCCTGTCTTTCTCATGTAAACTCATATACCTCCAGCATCATTCATCTTACAATTCCAATTACACCCTCAGCATTGTTTATATCACTCACCACACCATCGTTACCCTCAGCATTGTTTATGTCACTCAGGACACCATCTACATCCCAAACACTGCTCTCTTTCACTCACCACACCATCGCCCACGACGCCTCTCTTGTCGTGTGCTTCGTGTGGACGCCTTCTCACATCGGGCTTGCTGGGAACGACACGGTGGATCGTCTTGCCAAGGCGGCCTGTGCGCTGGGCTTGGATGACGCGAATGCTGTGCCCTCCCTCCGGTGCTTCAGAACAGCATATACTCAGCTGCTCGCGCCATGACAGTGCTTCGCAGGGACAAAGAACGGGCCAACAGTGTGTCCATAAAGCAACATGACCACTTTCTTCAAAGCCGTCACAAATACCGTCGACATGGCCTAATGGTACGTAGGCACAATGTTGTAAGTGCTCGGCTCAGATTGGGGTACCGGCCAGTGTGGCAGGTCTCCTAAGCAGAGGACGTGCCGCACTACTCTTCCGTCAAACTGTGCAAACGTCCTAACGCTAACGCCCTTGACCACTACTGCCTTCAGTGCCCTATAGTGACAGACTTACTACCACAAGGGCAGAACGCACTCCATATCCGTAAATATTTGCAAACGGACAACAACTTGGATATACTTGTTGCTCGCCATCCACACTTTGGTGACTGTTGACTGTATATACTTTGTTCCTTTGTATGTGTGTGTGTGTGGGTGTGTGTACGGGTGTTCTACGTTCATGTACATATGTATTGTGTACATGTTTGTGTGCGTGGATGGGTGTCATACGTATATGTACGTATGTGTTGTGTGTGTGTGTGGGGGGGGTATTCAACGTCCCTTGCGGGATGATTCTATACATATTCTATGGCATTTAATGAGCTAGGCTTGTCGCCCTCGGGTGTAATGAATATTAAATAAGGATCGAGAAAGTTAGAATTGTCAGCCACACCGACAGCAAAGCTCATTAGCGGCAGTTCTTTTGAATATACGACAAAGTATCTCAATCATAACTTGTATAAAATTTTGTAAAGACTGAGAACCACTTTCAAAGTTCCATAGTCGAAAATTGATTCGTATAAAATTTTGTAAAGATTGATAACCGCTGCTCTATCTAGACATTAAGGGAAGTGCTACTTCTTCCGCAAGTTTCCGATAGGCTTTAGAAACTATCAAGGGTGTGACCATTCAGAGACTAAATAAGTAGCATATGTTTTGAATCTTTGGAATGCTGTGATTGAAATTAAGCTAAGCTCCTCCACAGAGCCGAATCTAAGCCCAATTAATCATTTTTCCTTGTAAAAGTCTTATAATAAGCCTCAGCCTTGCTGATAGAAAGACATTTCTACGGGAGGGTGTGAGCTATAATTCATTTTGTTATTTTAGGGATGTTATGCAGCAAAAACACAAGCTGTGGTGATCGATGGCAACGAGATTCCCGCAAACAATCTTGGCATAGGAGTTTCGCGTGACTTCATATATCGCACAAACTAATCCGGCTTGTGCGGAACGTGAGCGCAGAGTCGACTCCTGGCGAGTGCGCCGAAATTAAAATCATTTTCAGGGTACCATTTCCCAGCGATGAATTCAACAGTTTTGCAGCTAGTACTTGGCAGGTCAGTTTACATACTTCCATTGATGTAATAAAAGTCAAACAAGGCATCTCCAGTCTATCGAGCTCTGCCGGTATTTGGATGGACAGCAGCAGATTTTAAGTTCTCAGTCCATTATGTTACCTTAAAAACCAAGCCGGTCGATTGCATTATCAAATGTACGGCAAAGCCCATGCACACAGCAGTCCTGTAGCTTTTGAGTTGACGATGCTACACAAAATGAAGGTTCTTTGGTTTCGCTGGCGACAGGGTAAATACTAGCCAAGCAACACTGGTCCGATTTTAATAATTGGGTTTGGTTAGGTTTGGTTCCCCTTTCATCATTCGTTTAAAAAAAAATTATTCAACGGTCTCGTCGGAAAGTGGTGCATGGAGATTTTACCAAAGTCCTCCATAGATTATCTATCTCCCTGTTAGTTTCACTGCAGCATCTGTAAGAATTTGCATAATTCTCGTTTTAAAGCTATAAATATATCCCTCCCACTTAAGTCTTATAAATATATCACTCCCACTCAAGTCCCAATAGTAACGTTATGGCTTGTATCATCATGCCTTGGACAATTCTAAATTTGATGCGAGGGATTTACACAATTTTCACATGTAACATTTCAGCATCACTTCGTAATCAACAACATCTGTTATGGATCACACATTAGCGTCTTAGCATGTCCATCACCAAATTTAATCATATTTTTGTCAGAATACCTAGACCAAATTACAAATTTATCTTTATACAAGCCTAGTGGTAAAGTCGAGCAAATTTCAGGAACGAATACCGTTAACTTTTCGCCCTTTATTGATAAGCATAAGTATCGTGTCGAGTTATGCCATTTAATTCTGTGCTGTCAGGGGCTTACGAAGGCGTTAGGTTATAGAAGTATGCAAACTTATAGTCGAGAATATCGTACTTTTGATTTTTTATAATGTCGAGATTGCAGTGCGGTATGTTTAAAGAATATCAAATATGTCCTCATTTCTAGTTTTACGCAAACATTTTGTATGCATTAATATACTTAAACTAAACATTTTTCATTGTGGATTAATACGAGAATGTAGTTGTTCCTTTGGAATCAAAGCATTAGTAAATCCACTTTAAAAGAGTATTTTAATATAATGAAAAATATTTCTGGTTGTTCAATACTTTTATTTTAAATTATATGCATAGGATAGTTTATAAAGATTGGCGTTATAGATGCAGGGGTTAAGACATTCGAAATTTATCTAATAATATGCTCCATAGCCGTGGACGGTGTTGGTAATCGTGTGGTAGTCTGTCACTGTTGTCCTTTGGGTGTGGACGATGGTTCGAACCATAGTGGCTGCGTATGTCGATCTGTTGGGAAAGACGAAGAACTAATTAAAGTTTTGTATATCCAGATCGAGTGATTTTTAATGAATATGAATCTTAAGTAGATTTTAGGAATTATATGTCGAATAGATAAGAGAAGTTATGCTAGGGTTATCGTAATGCTTACACCTGTGTGGCTGTTGTGGTGTAAGTCGTCTGCCTGATTATATAGGAAGTGTGGGTGATGGTGGCGTAGTCGACAGCGACATCTGTAACTATTCTGTAGTCATGCTTGGTGCAGGTGACGGTCAGGGAAGTGGGCCGAATGATCACACTAGTTTGTAGGGCTACCCGGTCGTCTATTGGCGTATGTATAGCCTGAAGGTAAGGAAGGCATTAGATGCAGTCGAAATTTCAAATTCTATATACATAATATATATTATACGTACATACACAATTTGGAGTCAAACTTACCTGACGTGATGTAACAGTTACAGTAGTCAATACGAGGTCAGTTAAGGTTACGGGAACACTATGGAATGCCAGGTCAGTCAGGGTCACGAAGTGGTCGATGGTGACAGTCTTGGTGACTGTGGGTGTGGCCGGGGCCTCGATGACCCTAGTGGCCCCTTGACCACTGCCGAATCCAGCCCCACCGACGTTGAATCCTGGCCCGGCGATACCAGCTTGGCCGAAGGCAGCACCAGCGCCTACCACACCGAACGAGCCGGTGGCAGACTGAGCAGAACCGATACCAGAGCCGACCAGATTAACACCGGCAACAGCAGGTTGAGCAAATTGGACACCAGATCCTCCGATATCAATACCAAAAGCAGGTTGATTAAACGCAATTCTAGAGCCTCCAAGATTAATACCGCTGGCTCTGTCTTGACCAACTCCGTCGAAGTCGGTAACACGGCGAGATCCATCAGCGGTAAACCTGCCAGGGTTAATACGGTTGGCTGCGCCGAAGTCAGCGCCAATGCTCGAGGAGTCTTGGCCTCCGAAATGTCCTGTGGCGCCGGGGAATCTTGTGCCTTGGACATGATCAAGGATAATTGGGCCTTTTTGGCCGCTTGTGGACCCAGTGTTAATCGGTATATTACCATGAGATCCACCAAGGTTATACTGCAATGAAATTAGTTAAAAGGTAGTAAATTTGTTTATTACCATGAGATCCACCAAGGTTATACTGCAATGAAATTAGTTAAAAGGTAGTAAATTTGTTTGAGTTATTAACCGGTTATTTTAGTTACGATGATTGATATCAAGTAATGTTGGCAAGAGAATTTGAAAAAGTCTTACCGGTTGACCTGTAGAGAGATATAGGTTATTGGCTAAGAAAGATGCAGCCAGGAGAAATCTGATGTAGTTCCACATCTAAAAGATTAAGATTTATAATTAAAATGCTGTTTCATAAAATTTTAAAGATTTTTTTGTATTTTACTTCGTATGGTATAGATTTGTGAATAAGATGCAAATGAAAATATGCAGTAAAGAAGGTTCAAAGCGCACATAGTAAATTGTCATGTAGGGTTGTTATAGAGTTTCATTGTGAATATATATATATATATACATATATTTTAAATATTTGTTAACCATTAGTAGTATATAAAGGTATATTGTGTCAAGTATAAGGCTAATAGTAATACATAAACACAAGCAATTATGACCGACAATTACATTAATGAAAAAAAAAAAAAAGTTTTAAAAGTAATAGTCAAGGTGTAAATTTTGTCTCACTAGCCGTTTGTGTTAGGGGAAACAAAAAGCACGGGATTGGTTAAAAATAAAATAGTTATTAGGTTATAAAGGCTGGGTTTACAGCAAGACGAGGGAGGGAAGGTTAAAGGGGATGTGGCAACTTTGAGTGGGTTAAGGACATTAATAAAGTGAATATGCATTAAGATTTAGGAATGGAGTAACAGTAAAAGGAAAAAAATAATGGATTCGAATCGAAATAAGGTTAATGTGGAATGTCGGTAAATATTTGTTTGGAAATAGGGTAGAAGTTTTATAAGTTTCATGAAGTGCATGCTAGGTTTAGTAGTGTAATCTAGGTTTTTAAGATTTTGATGTGCAAGAAATGAGATGGTTGGTTGTGGGGTGGAGAGACGAGACCTGCCTTGCATGGGCCAATAGGTTTGTGTTGTCAATATGATTTAGCAAGATGTATAATTAATGAAGTATGTCATTTTAGTGTTCATTAATATCAGATGTATTTTTATCACTAATTAAAATATATGGGTATAACATGGGAGGGAAATGCTATATTTGCTACCAATAATAATTCATTAACCAATAGGAAAAAGAGTTAAAAAATTATTTTTGTAAGAGTTAAAGTACATTTTACAGAAACTAATTTAAATATGAAAATATTTAGGCAAATCCTTTACGTATCAGTTTTCTTCAATTACCACCGGTATTCTAGTGATGCTTAATGAAATATACCAATAATGCTTCAGTTTACATTGTAATATCAAAGTTTCTCTGCTTATAACTAAAATTTAATTACCTCTGTACCAAAATACAAAATATTTCAAAACCCTCCTTACTCACGTTACATATTAAACTATCCAAATTAAAAACTAGAAAACTTGCGCTAGTTATAAAGACCCAGAACACACACACAAACGAGGAATAAACATCTGCATGTAATACCTTAAACGGATTTAACAGTAGCTGTTACCGTGTCGAAGGTCAGCTGTGGAGTGGCCACCAGTGCTCCAGCCGCCCGCCTCAACACCTCTCGCCAACAACACAAAATTGGCCCAACGAGTGTAAAGCCCACCATAATTGGGCAAATAGGCAATTACAGTGATTACACCCGGTAAATACGGCCAAGTTGTGTATAGCTACATCCATATTTGTATTTTGGCATTAAAGATACAATGATTTTACTTAAGATGTCCTTATTTTAATAAGTATTGAGGATGAATAAAAACAAAACGTCTATATGTATCTGCGAAACAACTTGGGCAAAAACAAAGGAACGTCGCGTAAGAGCAGCCACGCCAGACTGCCCGCCAGCTGTCCCCGTGAAATATTTATAACGCTGTCACGTCTTGGCCACATTTACGGTTTGTTTTCGCTGCCCGAAGCTGTGTCAGGAGCGCCGTGGCGAGACGGGACAAGACCGGTGGTATCAGGGAAACAGAAGAAGGTAAATGCATTTTTCGGCCTTTGACTCATCTTTTGTGAATTAGCTTGGTTGTTATGTCCTGTTCGATGCGGGACGAACGGATTCTAATTTTAGATACGGGCTTATCTGTATGGTGTGTGGTGTCGATCATAAGGTATTTATTTAATAAATTAATGTAGTTACCGGTGGTGTCTATGCCATGGATGAACCACTGCCATTCGCCACTCAGTGGCATGGCATCCCAAACTAGACCCGGGATCCACTGAAACTATGGGATAGGAAAACACGTGGAGCAAATTCAGAGAAAAAGTCTACCCCCAGATATAATCCTCTCTCGTTACAAGGTGAATACATCAGACGTGGAAATTAGACTCCAGATTATATTAATCATGAACACTGCTCAGTCCTTCGCACGTATGTATTACAGTTCAGATTACATTTTGATCATAGCAAAGCAGAAAGAAAGCGAGTCAGGGAGCAGTCACATGGTGACAGAGGAGAGCTCCGCACGCCATTGAGGCACTACACCTCACGCGTTAGGCTTGTTAAGTTAGCCTTTTTATTGGCATATAGAAGATATATAGAGTAATATGAGATAGATTTCCATTCCTCCACTGTACTACTCTGGGTGCTGTACACATTGCACGTCACAACACACTCTGTCTAGGCTCTTGTTATATTTAATGTTGAACATTGGTTATCATACATGTTAAGATTCGTTCTGTGTGCGATTATACTGAAATTACACTTTTGTCCAATATTAGCTATTATATACATACATTGGTCACTGTACACTGATATTAGTATGAATTATTCTTACGAAAAGCTGTACAATTGTCAGAATACAAGTCATCATAGTGGAGTAAGCATTCTATGTTCTCTTGAGATCTCTTTAATACCCAAATAATCTGCTGTGTCGCATCGTCATCTGTATCATTTCAATACGTCCTGATACACAAATACCTAGGAACATAATTTCCGATGTACAAGACTGTGAATACAAAGACAAGGGGTTCTCCAATCTTAATAGGGCCATTAGCAGTTCCCCATTACGCTCACAAAGTACATTGTTAGTGGTCATGGTGTTAAGAACAATAGTAATTCATTCCCCTATGCAGAATTATAATTGAACTATATATAACTCTTGTCTTACGTTTGTGGGTTTATAATTCATCTCGATTTGCTGTAGATTGTTAATGATTACCGGTTTTAAAGCAGGAGTGATTACTTCCCCTGTGCTGATTGATAATTGAACTATATATTACTCTTGTCTTTACGTTTTGGGGTTTTCTGCTTAATGATTATGGTGCTATGATTTGCAGAAAGTGATCAAATAGGTGATATTTATCATGTACCAATGTTCTGTTCCGCCGGCAGGAGACTGTGACGAACACACTGCGGTTGACGGTGACGGAGGCCACGGTGGAGGAGGTGCTGGCCACACAGGACGTCACCCTCCAGGGCCCTGACTCTGAGAACCTGCTTACCTATCGTCTCTGTCGTCAGCCCCACCTTGACTCCCTTAAGGTTAGCTGTAGTCGCATATTCTTTCCATCTGTCTAGTCTATCTTCCTGTCTATCCTTCTATCTATCTACCTGTCATCAGTGACTCCATATACAGTTTCTATGGGGTGCATCGGGTCCTGCCCATAACAGTATGTGGAACTTGTTCATTCACACGTCTTCGAATCTTGCCCAGTGTGCAAGAGTGAGGCAAGGACTCCCACTCGAAGAGACGCGTGGTGTCCAGATCGAATATGAGTATCTGTTCTTGATATGTATCTGGTATTTGGAGAGTGTGGTGTCAGATTGCTGGATGTCTTGTGGAATTTAAGACTGAAATGAGGGGTAATTGTCGCGATTGTTTAGTCGAGTCCTTTATGAAATTGAATATATTTAATTACTTTTAGGTTTGGTATAAGATGTTGGTTTACAGGGATCTGCGAGTATATGTAGCTGCTAAGGTTTGAGACGGGGGATGGGATTTCTTAATCCTTACTTGGGTGTTGATGGTTCGTTATGAAGCGTTCCGAATGAGGTTAGCTGGATGGTTGTTTGGGCTTTAGACCTATCAACTGCAAGGGTCATTAAGGCCTTCAGCGTCAAGCGACTACATCCACCAACTGAAAAGAATGAACACCTACTTGCAGGTAAGGATAATTCTGAGACCACATCCACTCTCACTCATGTGGGAGGGTTCATATGGTGTTGGAAAGACGATGGTGCCCAACAAGCTTCAGGTTAAGATTGTTCTGAAACATTTACATATTTCGTAATGTCCTGTTAAGCAACCGGTGATTGTTCTAAGACCTCTGTGGTGTCTATTTTTATACATGTTTTCGTAAACTTTGGAATGGATGAAATGTCAGTTATTAAAATGTTTTGCTAAAGATTTGATGAATATCGAGGTATACGAGTCTTAATGATACAGAACAACAAAATAAATGTCATATAAACTCGGTCATTTTCTACAAAATTCATTCATGAAAAGACGTATCCGACGAAGCGACGCTATCCCATAAGGTACTCTCGTAGAATAATTAGATATACGTACGAGAAAAATCTTAAAAATGTACGACATTTTTCCTAAAAAACTGAGAGGACGGAGTATTTACAAGATACTGCTGGCCTGGAGGAAGAGTGTGTGTGTGTGTGTGTGTGTGTGTGTGTGTGTTTAAGGACTTGGTTAGAGTTACGCCAGGCAGTTGGTGGATGTAGCACTGTCCAGCCCGAAACCCAGGTTTGCAGTAGAATCTCGGACGTCAGTCAGCCAGCCCCGTCATGCGGAAAATCAACGCACGGCTACAGTACAATGCAACTGGACGAGTGTCCACCGGAGTATAAATGATGCCCTGCAAAGTAAGTGTGCCGTTACTCTCGGTGAACTCCAACGTCTCCTCCCTCTAGCGAGGGAAGAGGCTGGCCTCAGAGGTCGTGTGCAAAAAAAATCACGCATTTGTGCTCACGGATCGTATCCAGACTTCGCCAGCTGGTGGCGACACCGCGAGTGAAGAAAGTCACCTTTGGAGAAGGGATGCATCATAGGTTGTTGACGAAAGGGAGTACAGTCCCACCGAGGAACTTCTCGCTCCGAAAGAGTCCCATCATTAGCCTGCCACTGGAAGTAGTACAGCGTTGAAGCTACAGGTTACCCTTCAGAAAAGGGAGCTCGCGAGTTCTATAATGATAGTAATGAAAAAATGATTGGTTATAAATAATGACAATCAGTGTGAGGAAATGTAAGATAGGTATCACTTTTTGAATGGGATATCACAGGCTACTATCAGTCTGTCTGGTGGAAAATTTGATTTTGTAAATGATTTTCGGTTTTTAGAATGAGTTTCAGGATATATATATATATATATATATATATATATATATATGTACACACACACGAGTTGGTGAACGTTTTGTCCAAGACTCTGACCTCATTTTGCTAATCAAAGACTGTAGTATCGTCCATTGGATAACCTTGGCAAATATTCGAGGTGGATGTTAACATCCATGTTAACATGTTAACATAGAGGCGTACACCAAAAGCTAGACGTTGTCAGGGGGACGTGGGTCATGACATGAACGCTCCTTTTAATATTGAGTCTTGTGACTGGCTCAGTAAGACGAGACAAGGCTCAAAATTTATCTAAAGTCCGCTTGAACATATCACAGCAATTACATATAACTTTTATTTTCATTTTACAGTTCACACACACACACACACACACACACACGTGGTGGATATGTCGTAACTCGTGTAATTAAATGGCCTGTTTGATATGTTCCTTCAGGCTGTTTCTACGAGCATAATATCATTTGTCATCTGCAAATCATCACCACATATGACGCAGCCGTCTAAGGTAATAAATCTCTTTTTATGTCAACTGAGACGGCACGGGCAGCTGAGGCCCTTATCAAGGCCATCTTAACGCTATATATATATATATATATATATATATATATATATATATATATGAAGGTGAAATAGCA
>JAYMFT010257676.1:0-10812 GCA_038088735.1 Panulirus argus
GTGATCATTACACGAAAGTGCACATGGGAACTTATTGTGCTTCAGTTACCCGTGGATCAGAAGGAATTTACTAGATTACGCGCTCAATTGAAATTTCTTCCAAATATATATATATATATATATATATATATATATATATATATATATATATATATATATGATAGAGAAATAGATTGATAGACAGGTCGATGGTTTTCCATTTGTTCATAATCTACCCTTGCTGTAGAAAGTCTTTGGTCCTTATGTAGCAAATTCTTTACCTCAGGTGTTATTATATTCTACACCTTCAGTATTCCGTAAGAGACAAGTATTCCTTAACATTCTTCATCGCTCGTGTTTTATCCCGACACCTTCCATTCCCCAGAGGTATGAGCCACATCTCTTGTAAACTGATCTATGTTTCCATTATCGAGGTCATTTGTAAACTTAACAGCAGTCATCGAGCTACTCCTTAGTCTTCGTTCTTCCAAACCTGGGTAAATCTAGCGCCATCAGCCACTTCATGATTCATCCATCTCAATTCCTGCGCTATCGGTGAAGCATTTTTGCTCGATATTTTCAGTCGAGATTTTTTCATCTTGTCTGGCCGTCCCAAATTGGAATATCTGCAAGGCATTACGTACTTCAGGTTAGTTCTAAGATACGGCATAAAATCGTCAAGAACAAATGCATTATCATGTATTTAGAGGCATATCATTATCTTCATCTTGGAATCTATATTGGTCTGTTTCCTTGGTTATATATATATATATATATATATATATATATATATATATATATATATATATATATATATATATTATCATAAAGTATTTTACCTTGTGGATGAATTCTTCAAATTCAGTTCCTCCAAGGAATTTTAATCCGACCTGTTTTCGCCTCTCACATCCTCAGAGTTTTAAGCTCATTCGGGTCAAACTTCATCACCTATTTCCTCGACAAGTGAATTTTCCTTTTTTTTCATAAACAGGTCTTGCACATCGGTGCATATATTTTTTTTTTCCTCATTAACATCACAGCGGTATTCACGATCGTAGCAGACTGACACACAAGCACATGAGGTTTTTATATTTTGTCAAGCAAGTCAATGACATGAATTGGCCATAACGGCAGGCCGCCAAAGGACCCTACATTTTACATTTATCTGCCAGGAAATGACATATTCATTTGTATGTATGTATATATGTATGTACTGTATGTATGTTGGTATGTATGTATGTATGTATGTGTTGCTAGTCCCCGCGTGCAACAGGTTGCATCACGAGTGAAGAGCCGCGTTTGGCGGGGCTGTGACATTGAGAGTTCAGTCTTGACAGAGAACTTCCCACTCCAAAGGAGTCTGCATTTTCACGCTACTGGAAGTTACGCAGCCTTAGACTGAAGGAAGCTTTAGAAAGATGCTGGATAGCATCAGGACTCTTTCATAGAAAGTGGTCTCGGGGTATTTATGATTAAACAAATGAAAACGTATGTATGAGATTACTGTTTGTGTCACAGGGAGAGAGTTTTACGCTCGTGTTACTTTAACTCTTAGCCTTGTATATATGTACACACACACACATGTTCTTACACAAGCCTAAGGCAGGTACCGATTTACCGATCAGTCCCGAGGGGAGGTTGAACACCTGGGTTGGTCGTGGGCCGACTGCAGCACCCAGAATTCGAAGCATCAGCATGCATTAAAAGTATGCATAAGAATCAGCATGTATACATGCGTAAATAAACACGTGCATTTTTAAAGAGATGTGTATGAACATCTCCATGTATAGACATTAGTATTTATAAAGATGATGTGTGGTCATCTGCATGTATAAACAGCAGCATGCATAGACACCTAACACTAGCATGTGTAAACACCTGACACCTTCACAAACAAACACCTGCATGCATGAACACTTCTGTACACAAACACATGCATATCTATATGAATATATATTTATATATATGTCTATATCTCTGTCATATGAATATATATTTTAGTAGTCTTAAATTTTACTTTGTACAAGTTGACCTCGTATATAACTCAATATGTATAGGCCTCGTATGTATAACCTTTGCTTGACACGTGTGACTTCAAACATGTATGAATCCCAGTCTCACTGTGTACTAAGTCCCGGCCTGTATAAATATCAGGACATATAAATCCCGTTATGTATTAAATCTTTACATGATTAAATCCTTACATGTGAATCCTATCATGTATTTAACTCAGCATATATGACATCAACATTTGTAAATTCTAGCATGCATTAACCCCAGGTATATAACCAATTGAAGGTATTAAACGTAAGATTAGATAATCCCACATTTGCATAAACCTATGCATTTTATAAACCGAGAACTGGCTGCATCCTATTATGTAAATCCCTCAGCATCGTAAAATCTGATTTTCATCAATCCTAAACATTATTATATACCTTTTTTATTTCCCCTAGTATGGAAATATCCAAGGGTATTTAATCCGCCTCATTTGTATATTTACCTTGATAAATATACAAATAAAACATGCATTATGCATAGTCTGTAAACCTTTACTCGCAGGAACTGCCACATATAGAACTCATTGCACGTGGAAACCACTGTATTTAGACACCCCCAACATTCAGAAATCCGAACATGAAACTTAACCCGAGAATTGTGCAGTTCTTGCATGTACTGACTGAACCCTAGCATACATGAAGGCCGGCATGTGATGGAACGTGAGAAGTCTGTTATTCTCCTTGACATGCTACCACGTCTTGGATTATAAGGATACAGTGATTGCCATCAGGGATTAGCGTACTTACCCCTTACTGGCCCAAGCGCGTGCACACACACACACACACACACAAACACACACCCACCGACAGTGTATCCACCTTCACGACTCACGCACGAACCTTTACTTCCTCAGGAAAATTAACCCAGAGATGAAATTCATGGATTATTTCACTTTTTCATCTGTCGGTATGAGTGAGAGGATGATTGCTTTTAGTACAACGTTCAAAAGAGTTTTATTTATCTTCATGAAATATGATACTAGTTTTTGTAATATATTGACGATATATTTCAGTTGAAAATAACTTTCATTTACTTTCCTGCTCTTCACAAGAGAACAAATCATAGTTATTGACGATCACAGAAACAGCTGAGGGTAAAGTTCAGTTATTGCTACTGGACGTTAAGAACACGCACGCTAGCAGAGAATTCAGGAGATGCTCTGACACAAAACAAAAGTCTCCACTGATTCTAGCAACGCCCGCGGACTTTGGTGAATATGTTAAAGAGGCCAAGGGTCCCGAAGTGCCTCTGGGCCGAAGGAAGGAAAGAACGTATGCTGGAACGGACCTCGACGTCAGAATCAAAAGATAGTTTCCTGGAAATGGCTCTAACATCAGAATCCAAAGAACGTGTGCTGGAACTAGCCATAAGATCAGAACCACCACATTCTGAACAGGTTTGATAATGATACTGAAAAAATCCCTTGTCACTAAGAACAAAAAACAAACAAAGGAGATCTAAGCGAACGCGACAAATGTCGCTCTTTGTGTTAGATAGTAATCTGCCTTTAAAGATTTATGAACACTTACGCACATTATGTGCAAAGGAATGCAAACAGCAGGCAGACCATTGGGTACTTTCGAGGCTGGGTGTGACAGTGGAAGAGATCAGAAACATAGATTTTAGCGCGGGAATATAGTAGAAAAGCAAACACATGACTTACGGAGAAATACCCATGAAACTTTTATGTAGCTTATGTTGGATCAGATAATATCCAATCGAATTTCTTAAGTGAAGTATTTGTAAAGTGTGCTTTTTAATAGCATCCATAGTGTTTCTTTAAACTCCTTTTATTGGTAAATCATACCCTATGTTAACGGTTCTGTTGATGAGTAAGTATCTTTGTTATATCAAAGGGAAAACATTATTCGCGCGAGTTTGTAATATCCATAACTAAAGCTGAAATCGGGCAAATGTTGCCTTATATAAATGCTTAGGACGAGATTGCCACAACCTTTGATAATTTGGCAAACTTGTATTAGATCACCTCTTAACCTTCTCTTTTCAAAGCTAAAAAATTTTAAAGCTTATGGCTGGCTCCCGTAGTCTTTTTTTCTCATTTCGAGAATAACTTTTATCGGTCGTCGCTGTACTCTCTCTATTCTTTCTTCCTTTTAAGAATATGTATTGAGGAGGATGAATATATAAAATATACATAAATCGCCACTGTTGGTCGCATTAGCTAGGATGAAACTAGTCCTCGAACTGACCTTTGCAAGCTCGTATGGGTAAGATGCGGCTTTACTGCCATACTGCAACACGGGGACGAGGGATCGTGGGTAGGAAAGGTCACGGTGGCGAGAGTGATGCAGATTTAGATCATGAGCCAGGTACAGAGACCTCTCCCCCTATCCTTCAAGGGATTTGTGGAGACAGACAGGCATTCCTGTATACTCTGTCCTTCCTATCTCTCTCTGCTTCTCTGCCTAAAAGAAAATGTAGAAGTATAGTAGAAATATATCATTTACGAAATATTGGCCAAATAGTACATTGTACGTAAAAGAAAAATGTAGCTGTCGATACATTTAACTCAAAGATATATTTTCTCGTAAGGTATGCTAAGATGCATCTCGCAAGGTATGATAATACCGAGAAAATGATATACAGTTGAAGCAATATATTTAGTGAGTCCATAATATTAAGATGAAATATCAATCTAACTTTTTGTCAGAAATTTTTATAAAACCAAAGATTAATGTCAGTTTGCAATTATATCCGGTAGTTTTTACTTTCCAGCTTCAAAGTGTTGTAATGCAAGAATGACCAACATTGAAGCAAATGCAATTTTGTGATATCAGATATATTCATGTACAAATGATAGTAAAAAAAAAAAGATTAACTAACACTTTGCACCAGTATTCATATTTGACGTTCGTATTTCCACGAGATCTATAACAGCCTTGCCTATAATTCTGTGGTTATGATTCTTTAACATCATTATATTACTTACACGTGCAGTAACGCAATTCAGTTCCACAATTCTGTACTGGATGTTAGGCAACGGTTAGAGAACGATTCATCGCATGATGTTATGAAAGTGCGCCTCTTATGTTTTGAGTAATATCACAACGGCTAACACGATTCTTTTTTATTAGTATAACACAGTACTTAAGAGAAATAGGGTTCCAGTAGAAATAACTGGAAAGTATGATCAGATATTCTATATGTCGCTTGCTATAAAGACAAACGTCGAACAGTAATACTAAGTAACTTTAGAAACAGAGAAAAAACAATCATCTAAATGAAATTTATTGGAGAAGTTTGTTATTAAGTTAGAACTGATATCATTTCAGAGGTCCTTCCCTGTTTCTTTGCATCTTAACGTTTTTAAACCTCTGTATGGACAAATTACAATATAGCCCTGCAAACAATAAGCAAACAACAACGTGATCCAGCATACTGCAAGAGTTAGCATGATTTCATTTGATATCACAGAAAGATGCATATAATGTTGTAAACATGAATCATTAACCTTAGGGGTGATTGGACTTTCAATCAGAATATATAACTCTAATAATTTTGACTCAAATATGACATCAGTTAAGCTTTCAAGAAAAAGGATATCTTTCCCCTCTTGGTTCTTCTTTGGTTCCTCCGTCAGCACTTCCACAAGCTCTTGTGACATGAAATAGCCCTCCGTTCGCTTGATTGGTAGTTTTCTATCTGTCATGCTCCAGTTAAGTCCATCTGGTTGAGGAATACTTGAGACAAACTGATCTGCCAGTTACCATCTGAAAGACTGGTTGTTTTTCCTTTTTGGGTATCCTCAGGGAATCTCTGGAAGATGGAAAAAGGCTTATGTCTCCCCTGTTGTAGTTCGATAGCAGCATTTCTGGTTTGAAACTGAACCTCTAACAGAATTTTTTCACACCGCATCTGGTTATGTCATTTGTGTCTGATGCTCAGCGGAGAAAGCGTGCAAAATGATCTCAAATATTTGATCCCAGTTTTAGCTGATCCAACTAGTACTAGGAAAATATCAAGGAAATCTTGAAGTTGCTTCGAGGGTCTTCCAGTCTATCAGCTTTCCCTTCCGGACAAAGGCGCGGGCGGTAATGTCAGCCGCATGTACTGCAGGGTGTGCCAATCACAACTCTTTCCCGATATCAATGATCACAACCTGCACATCTGTATGATGCATCTTGTTGCCACCTTCGGTGTCAAACAGAACTTTCTGTAGGAGCTCCTGTGTGAAACTGAGTGGAAACATGAAACATCTGTGTCTGAAGATCTCACTGTGATTGAGGAGTCATCTAGCAAATGAATAGCAAGTGTGTAAGACAGTGGAAGACAGTCCTTGTGTCCGCTCTCTCTTGTGTAGATTTAAGCCCTTTGACATTGGTTGTCTGACCATTGGATCATGTCAGACAGGTGCGATTGTTCGCACAGGCAAGCAAAACCTTGTTGCCAAGTTTTTGGGCATACCTGTCCTTCTTCCGGTCATGCAGTAGGAAACGGGTGAAATGTTTTCCTTTTTTTTCACACACTTGACAGGAATGTCTTTCAGTCTCTCTTCGGACTTTTCTCGGGGCGCCTTTCATCAAGTGTGCTTTTGAAGAGCACTGTCCTTTGCTCATTCTCAATTCATCTTGATCGACAAGGGGAGTCCGGAGTCTGCCAGGAAGTCCACGGGCTGTAATTCAGGCTGCCGTTCAAACACCTTCCTGGTACGTTCTGTAATTGTACTCGGTACAGAGCCACATATGCCTGCAACAGAGCATTGCCATCGCTGGTGTAGCGTGTGGTGCCTTCCTGGCTCTTTGTGTTGTGTGCATGTCGCCTTCCACGACATGTTCCAGCTTTCCTTTGTCTGTTATTTACAGTGGCTTCATGAACAGCGACCACTGCCCAGGGTACACTACCCAGCGGGGGAGCTCAGCACCCTCCTCGTACTAGTATAATGCTCCACGATAGGGAGGACAAGCTGGCCAGACACGTTTCTTTTAGCTGTGATTCGCCTGGATTTCTTGGGGCTGCCCTGCGGCTTCAACTGATTTGACGAGAATTGCAGATGCTTTGAGACTAAGCCTCGTGATGTGTGCCCTGAAGCATTTTCTTTTTTTTTTTTCCAGACATATGTTTTTGAAAATAAGAGTATGCAGCGAGATTCTTGACCTAGATTATCAGCTTAGAGGGTATCTTGTTCCGTGTACTTTGATGCTGGTGCAGTTGACAGGCATTACAACATCTTTGTGTCAAACTTCCAATACATTTGTTGAAGTTGGATACCGCCATTGTACATTGAATTCAAGGAATTCATGCAGAATAACTCGAAATGAACATAATTTATGACAATGTGTGTCCTATACACATAGTACCCAAGGACATTCATTTACACAGTTTAAATACATCTTTCTCCAGTAATGTACCTGACAATTAGTTGGGCGTGTGACTATAAAATGCCGCCTCATATGTATTCGGCGGGCATAATTGTTATATATTTGGTTCATTAAACTCTACAGTCACCCAGTTTCAGAGGGGAAATATGTATGAAATTAACAGCTATACACTATAACATCTGTAGGGTGTGCAGGTTACAAACGCCCTTCTCAAATTTTACTCCACCCAGGCAGGTACACAGGTAGATCGATAGGTAGGCAGGTAGGTACGTAGGTAGATAGTTCACCCAGTTTGAAAGGTGCCTCACGGCCAGACACACTCAACAACAGATTGTTTTCCCAAAGCCGTATTTCAGCAGCTCTGTCCAGGCCAAGGTTTATGGAGACTCCCACCTCAAAAAATCCTCACTGGGGATGGCAGGGAATGGGTGGGGGGCAGTAGGGGAGGGGTCGGTCCTACGGTCTAACTAGCCTCGTCCCGAACAGTTGGAAGACGTCCAGGTGATGGTTAGAGGGAGTCGGGAGGGTCAGCGTGCTGAGCGCCTCTTGATAGGCTGCGGTGTGAGAGGGATCAAGGATACTCACGAACGCTCTTTTATAGGTTATCTGTGATTTCTGAGGTGTGTGTGTGTGTGTGTGTGTGTGTGTGTTTCTGAGTGCATATGTGTTTTTGTTCAATCATTTGCTATTACGTGTGTGCATCAGTTGGACGAGAGGTGCAAGTAAAGCCATGCTTGCGCTTTCTGAGGCAATATCTTCCCTCCCACAATACAGTCGGGAACGAATGGTTACGAATCCTGTAAGATTAGGTCACATTAACCATCTAATACGAATGTAAAGAGACAGGAAAGTAGGAGAGAGGGAGTAGATGGAAGAGAGAGGAGTGAGGAGCGAGGTTGTCTTTCCCAACACCACCGCTCGGCCGCCTCCAGAAGTGTCGAGAGTACCAAAATGAGATCCTAGAATCCTCGGGTGTATGCAAATCACGTCTGAGACGCTGAATAATTTCCAGTCATGTGCAGAATCACGATTTAATATCCTCGTATATCACAGTGGGACCTTTGTACTATACGAGGGGGGAAAAAATGGCGTGAGGTGGCCAGGGACAGATGAGAAACTGGACTGCCCGCTGTTTATTGTTGCCTCCGTTGCGGGTCCCGGACGCCATTGTTCACCCCGGCTGCAAGGAGACATTCCACCGCCAACTGCTCTTCGGTTACGATGGTCGTAATATCCTCTGCCTGACTCTGCTCATTTTACGACAGCGTAGATCACTTGAGAATTGTTTTCCTTTTTTTTTATGTATTTTGATTTGAAGGTTTATTTTACAGTGAAGTATTGCGTCCTATTAATTTTGAAAAGTCGTAGTTTATGCAGTTACTTTCACTTGACAGATCTGGTATCTGTTCAGTCACATGTGTATATTTTGCTTGCTGGCAAATTTTATGTTTGAGTTTTCAGGTTGGTGGTGTTATGGTGGTAGAAACGGAACGTACATACCTGGAGAGACACTGGCTCAAGTCTCGCAGTATAGATATCAAACATCGCTAGGGGACTTTGCAGTCAAAGTCTCACTAGTTTACCAAAGACATTGACTACTCCTGGGGTGATCCGAGTCACAGTCATCAGGAACCACCTTGCTCCCCCAAAAAATGTCCACTTAACATTCATCCACTTGTACATTCTTATCAAAATACTGTGTGGAGGATTATATGTTCGCACTCGGAACCACCCACCAATGTTTGCCAGTGGTAAAACCTCGTGTAGGGTCGACTGGCATCCCATACAGAGGTGGGACTTTCCATGCGAGTTAAGGCCTTCAGGCAGATGATCGATTCCCTGCAAAGGGACAAAATTAATAGTAGCAGTCGGGGTTCCCTTGGATCCGCATGTTCTGCCGTAGGTAGACACCGTCTTGTTAGCCTTTGTGATAATCCTCTTGTTGAAACAACACCTTAAGAAGTGTCTTGTTACATGCTGGTGGCATCGAGTCCATAGCAGCTTATTAATTAGACGTGTAGGGCCCATAAATTTGTAGTTACCTGGACATGTAGGGCATATAAGGCTGTAAGGTACACGAACACGTAGGGTACATAAGGGCGTGGTTACTTGGACATGTACGGTTCGTAGGAGTATGGCTACTTGAACATATGTAAGCCCATGACGGTGTGGTTACTTGGACATGTAGGGAACATCAAGATGTGTTACTTGCACATGTAAGACTTATAATGACCTGGGTACTTGGAAGTGTGGAGCCCATAAGGATGTGGTTAACTGGACATGTAAGTTATGGGATATATATATATCATTCGCAGCATTGAAACAAAAGTAAGCTCTTGGCATGAATTACTGCACTGATGTACAGCACTTACACTAATGAAAGAGATGTGTGCCTCATACAGTAATTCAGCAGATGTGTAATCATCTTCGTCAGTACAACGGATACGCACGAACTGCAGTAAACCAACGAATGTATTCCATCTACAGTGATACATCAATTGTGCATCGTCTACAGTAGTGCATTCAATACCACGGGTGTTCCTTACTTTCAAAGTCTCTGGCTAAATTTCCTACTAACCACTGGGGGTGGGGGGGTTAGGTTAGTTCTGCCTCTATCTCTGTAACCCTCACTCACCTACTAACCCACAACACATGACACTTAACGTGTTTATATCAGAAAAAATCTTACGTTCCGTTTTCTCTTTCTTTTTACCCTGCAAAGCTCGCATCCCTTACTTAATAGTGGTGCAGGGAAAGAAGAATTATGTTTGAGTATTCGAAGCGCTTGTTCCATTACTCTCACCATCCTGCTTTAAGAGAACTCTGTAAGCAACTTGATACACATGATGATCAAGATCACTTTCATATATCTTGAAACCGTGCAAGATGATTTAAAAGTGATCATGAAGACAATAGCATCAAATCATCTAAATGGGTTACCACTCTAATAAACATCAACCAAGACCTGAGACCAAGCTAAGTCGATCTTTGTTCCGCAGTCAAAATGAAACCTCGAAGACAACAACGAATGAGACATACAACGATACATGTTTCTCTTCCACGGACCCTGAATCCCCAGAGTTATAGCGGTCGTTACTTTATAAATATATGCATATATATATATATATATATATATATATATATGGAACCATGGAAGCGGAAGTGAATCATGGGGTGGGGAAGGGGGCGAAGGTTCTCGGAGTGATGAATGTGTGGAAAAAGAGAACGTTATCTCGGAGAGAAAAAAATTGATGTGTTTGAAGGTATAGTAGTTTCAACAATATTATATGGTTGCAAGGCATGGGCTATAGAAAGAGTCGTACGGAGGAGGGTGGATGTGTTGGAAATGAAATGTTTGAAGAAAATATGTGGTGATTTTTTTTTATCTAGTAAGTAATGAAAGGGTAAAAGAGAGGTGTGTAAACGAGAGTCC